>SJYX01013446.1:81106-100565 GCA_006410675.1 Oreotragus oreotragus
CCCAGCATCAGAGTCTTTTCCAATGAGTCAACTCTTTGCATGAGGTGGCCAAAGTACTGGAGTTTCAGCTTTAGCATCATTCCTTCCAAAGAAATCCCAGGGTTGATCTCCTTCAGAATGGACTGGTTGGATCTCCCTGCAGTCCAAGGGACTCTCAAGAGTCTTCTCCAACACCACAGTTCAAAAGCATCGATTCTTCAGCGCTCAGCCTTCTTCACAGTCCAACTTTCACATCCATACATGACCACAGGAAAAACCATAGCCTTGACTAGACGGACCTTAGTCGGCAAAGTAATGTCTCTGCTTTTGAATATACTATCCAGGTTGGTCATAACTTTTCTTCTGGAATCTTAGCAACTTAAAACTACTTCCAGGACTTGAGCCTTCATTTTTTAAATCATCCATTGAACAAACAAGATGTGGAACCCCTGCTCTTCTCCAAAGACCATGTGGGCAGCTGGGATACGTCGACAGACAGGCTCTGCCTTTGAGGCACTACGGGCCTAGTGGGGTAGGGACAATGCTAAGTACTCACTCCAGCTTCAGCGATGCTAGGGGTGAAGCAGCTCCTTGGAATCCAATGCCTCAAACCCGAGAATGGACAGAAGCTGAGCACACCAGGAACCAGACTGCCCTCCTGTAGGCGCCAGGCCTGAGAGAAAGGCCAGGGTGTTCATAGCCATCTGCAGGGCCCCACGGGGGGATCCGGGGACATGACCTTGGGGAAGCTTGCCTGACAGCCATCAAAACGTAGAGAGGAAAAAGTCTCCTTCCAGGAACAAAGGCCAGAATATTCAGCCTCGCACCCTCTGCTGAGCCTCAGACAATCTCCCAGCCTGCTTCCAGCTGGCACCTCCTGGGCATCAGAGCTCGGAGAGTAGAGAAAAGTCCTCCTGGTCCTTTAATCACACCTCTCTGACTTAGGAACATGTGACCCTGAGGGAGTTATTTAGCGTTTGTACCTGCTTATTTGCAGAATCAGGTCAGTAATACCTATACCACACAGGATGGTTAATGGTGAAAAGAAATGCTGGGTGGCCCCAGCAACAGAGCTGTGTGGACTCTCTGGACGCTCTAGAAACACAATGGAGTGTTACTGATCTCGAGAAACTCGCAGCAATGAACGTACTAGGCTCCTGACTGCCTGAGACTGCTGGACCCCGGACACACATCCCCGCCCACCCCGGCTCCGCTCCGGCTCACCAGGGCTGGCTTCTGGGGATGGCAGCCAGCCTGGGCACCTGCCTGCTCACAGGGATGAGAATCAGGAGAGCAGGTCAGGGGCGCGAGACTGCAGCAGTCCACAGCAACCCCTACTCCCCAGCACACGGTGGCGGCCTGTGCTCTGTGGAAGAGCCAGTATCAAGCACACCAGTGGATCCGGGGCACGAGGAGTGCAGCTCTCCCAAGAAAGAGAGCAAGCATGCAGTCAGAGGAAAACGCAGACCCCTCTCCTCCCTGGGGAGGCAATTCTACATCTAAGCCAGGATATGGCGGGCAGGTTCACTGAATGACTGGGTGTAGACACCACCTCAGTTAGCATTCCAGCCGCCCCCCTTAAGACCCATCTCTGGGGTGAATGTCCCGCCCACCACCATGCCTCCTGCCACATCTCAGGCCACCCCCGGTACACAGTCAGTGCTCAGTAAGTATATCCTGAAAATGGACACAGCAAATCCACAAGCTATACAATTCATGTGCACACAGTCTAAAGAGATGCCGTCCCAAAGCGGGGACCCCACACCTGGAAGGGGCAGACAGACCAAGAGACAGGGAAGAAAGTAGCCCATTCCCAATGGGGCACAGACTCTGTGGGAGCACACTGACCCCAGAGAAGCTAGATATGCCTGAAAATCCCCAATCCCACGAATCACCCCATAGAGTTCAAGTGTGTGCTAAAAAGAGTATAAAGTTTCCAGAAGAATGAAGTTATGCCAAGTCTCTACTTAAAAACATCTACTTACCAGAATGCAAAGAAGAAAATTCAGAAGTTATTCTGGTATTAACTACTAAGACTTACATACTCTTTTTTATAATATACACTCATACATATTAACTCATTTTTGATCCCTGAAACCTAAGATGAATTAGTATTATTATCTATTTTATTGATGCCAAAGCTAAAGACTCAGAAATGAAAAAGTTGCCCTAAACTGCCAACCAGTTAAGTATTAATGATTCAGTGTATATTTGGTACATGTGATGTTTTACATTTTGCTGATATCAAGAATAAATTAAATTATGTTTCATCTTCATGTTAAATATAAGAAATAGCAGCATTCACAATAGCAAGAAGGTGGAGTTAATACAACTGTCCATCAATAGATGATGAATGGATACATACAATGAAATATTATTCAGTCTTAAAAAGGAAATTCTAACACACACTATATCATAGACAAACCTTGAAGATGTTGTGCTAAATGAAGTAAATCGATCACAAAAGGACAAATATTCTATGATTCCACTCATTTGAGGCCTCTTTAATAGTCAAATTCATAGAAACAGAAAGTAGAGTGGTGGTTGCCAGGGACCAGGTTGGGGTGGAGTTAGTATTTAAAGGGGACAGAGTTTCAGTTTTACAAAATGAAGTTCTGGAGATGGATGGTGGTGATGGTTACAAGACAATGTGAATGTACTTAATGCCACTGAACTGGACACTTAAAAATAGTTAAGATGGAATATTTTATTTTAGGTATATTTTATCACAATTTAAAAATTTTTAAATAATTTTTAAAAGAAAACATAAAAAGGAAGGAAATCTCCTTGGGTCACTGAAAAGTGATAATGTCAATATGATAAAAAATTATATCTACCGAGTAAAATACAGTGCTTTAACAATTTGAATTAATGGTTCATTAAATTAAGAGTTTGGTGTATGCAGTCTCCCGTGACCCTGGGTCTGAGTTGTGAAATGCCAGACAAGCCCTTTCATTTTTGGTTCCTTTCCTTCCCTGTTTCCAGCCGCAGCTTTGGACAGTAACTTAGTATGATTCTGATGTTCTCACAAGTTTAATAGGAAGAGGGAATCATTTTGTTTGCTTCTAAACAAACCATTCAGACAGAAATGAAGGAATTACTCATTCTGCGGAATCTGTTTGCCATCTGTTGCTAAAGGAACGTCTTTACTGAACTGGAGGACCTCTGCGTGAATTAAACCCCAAAAGAAAAGATGCCTTCGAGGTTTCAAGTCTCTTTGATTCTGTGACTGCACATACTTCAGACCAAATCGATTCTGTCTTTGAGAAGAAATAAATGTAGGGGTATTAAGGAGACTCAGCATGGACAGCAGTTCTCAACCAGGCACCCCCGGGGCTAGAAAAACGGAGTTAATTGGGAATTAATAAGGACTAATTTGCCTAATGGAAAAAAAATTCAAGTAAGCTGAGGGTCAAATGCAGAAACATTGAAGAGGTCCTGGCAAGAGGAGGGAGGGAGGGAGGGAGAGGATTAGAGGCCTGGGTGCTACCTTCTGCCCTGGGCACCAACTACTGCCCCAAGCAATAAGCAGCCATTACCTGCTCCTCCGAATCCTCCAGTGACAAGACTCGCATATTAACAAACATCACATAGAAATCACTTAAGCAAATGACTGATCTGCAATGAACAGGAGTTCTTTAGTCATAATTATCATACATAGTACATCTTTAACACATTTGGTTCAGTAATTAAAATCCTCTTAAAAGAGAAAATTTTCTGCCATGGATCAACCTAACCTGGCACATCCTAGGGGCTTCCCTTGTGGCTGAGCGTTAAAGAATCTGTCTGCAACACAGGAGACACAGGTCCGATCCCTGGTCGCGGGGGAGACCCCCAGAGAAGGAAATGGCAACCCACTCAGTATTCTTGCTGGGAAAATCCATGAACAGAGGAGCCTGGTGGGCTACAGTCCATGGGGACACAAAAGAGTCAGACACGATTTAGCAACAGCACTATTTTCCATAATGAGAAGACACCTCACATGCAGACTGGCAGTCTTCTTAAGGTGGAAAGCAAGCTGGGCAGGAGATGGCTCAGCTCAGTGACATGAGAGACTAAGGCAAATACCTCCCAACACACGGCCATGCCAGCTACCTTCCTGCAAGAAGCCAGTGTCTAACACAGCAGTGGCTTAGTGCCTTTCAGGCCTCCAGAGTGGACGCCTGGCGGGCGCCGGGCCCTTTTCGCGCAGTCCCCCACCACAGCCTGCCTGTTTCCCTGCAGCCGCTCCAAGGCTCCCTTCTCTAGCAGAGTGACCTGGACATCTCACAGCCCAGCAGCTCAGCTCCAACAAAAGTGAAGGGCAGGTGCCAAGCCTCTCAGAGCAGGGCCGTGCCAGCCTGGGGTCACACCCCCAAGACCACTGGGCAAGGACACCTCCAGAAGGCCGATGGATGCAGGCACACCTGACGCAGGGCAGGCTGTATGTCTCTGCCCATTTCCTATCCATAAAGGGGGAAGGAGCAGCCTCGTGCAGACCCGTGGAAACAGGAGCCACACTCAGGGTCAGCCTCACCGCCCCTCTCATCTGCCCTCCCTAAGCTGCCTGGGTCTGACTGCTCCTCTTCTGATGGCTTTAGTTCACCGTATAAACTCCTTTAAGCCAAACTCTCTAGATGTTCTGAAGGAAGCACACGTATTCCATCCTAAGTACAGTAAGGCTGAGACTGCTCCCATTCAATAAGTGAAGAAGCTAAGGTTAGAGAGTTTAAGTACCTCACATGGCCAGAAAATGGTGCAGGGCAAATTCAAACCCACTTCTCAAAAGCATGACCTCTTAGCGACACATCACGCTGCCCCTGCTGAGTGAGGTGACTGGAGGCTGAGGGACACAGCCCATGCGCCCTTGACCAGGTCAGAGCTGCAGGTCTGGCCACGGATGGGGCACCATGTCCTCTGCTCAGACATGCCTTCACACGGCGACAACCTAGGGCTCCCACCTCCGTTTCAGGAACTGATCTAAATAAAAGGCCACATCTGCATCCCAGCATCTAGTATTCCATAATTTTTCCCACAACGGACACTATCCATTATGAAGCTCAATGATCTTTGAAGTCTCAGTTCAGTTCAGTCACTCAGTCGTGTCCAACTCTTTGCAGCCCCATGGACTACAGCACGCCAGGCCTCCCTGTCCATCACCAGCTCCCAGAGCTTGCTCAAACTCATGTCCATCGAGTCGGTGATGCCATCCAACCATCTCACCCTCTGTCATTCCCTCCTCCTCCTGCCTTCAGTCTTTCCCAGCATCAGGGGCTTTTCCAGTGAGTCAGTTCTCATTGGAAAGTCTTTGAGATTGGAAGTCTTTGAGTCTTCTGAAGTCTAAGAGAGTCTTATCCAGTCTGTGTGCTGAGAACCTGTCAATTTTCTACAAGAAATGCTTCATTTTAGTAGAAAATGAGAGCTATGCAACCCACCACGGTTTCCATTTGCTTCGGCTACCAAGATTCAGACCTGCTGAGAAGCTCACACACTGGAGCTCTACTTGGCAGTTCTCTGGGGCTGAGGCGCTGCTGTCAATGGGGACGACAATCCCCACTGGGATTACATAGGGTTACACTGAAAAGCGGACTCACACAGATGGGAACACCCGCAGGACGTGCTGGGGGGTGAATCGGAGCTGGCACCCTTCACATTTCCTTCTTCATCCTCTTTTCCTTCTTCTCCCTGCCCTCCCCCTCCCCCCATCACATGGCCTCAAACTTTTAAACTCTTTAACAAATCTGTTTACACATAATATGCTTTTTCAGATAAGGTGCCTCGAATCTTTTCATGAGTATACATAGCTTAAGTACACAACAGCCATCATCTAAAAGTGGAAGGAAATTTCAGAGCTCTTGTGTAATGGACACAGAATTTGTAGGTAAGGTTGTAAAATGTCACCCTCCCAAAATAAAACCAAAAGAACCAAAAGAATGAATGACACGAGCCATCTGTGGCACTCTTTCTAGGAAATCGCTCACTCTAGCTGGCGGCGATCTACAAATGTAGCTGATGAGAAGACAGTGTCACAGATTCACTGAGAAACTGAAGCAAAAAATCCAAGGAATGTAAAATAGGTTATGATATAACTCAGCAAAACACATTTTGGGGGGAAACAGTTCTGTTGACTGATTACTGAACAATGTTGAGAAGAAAGTCAGGTGCAACAGTCAGGATCCAATTTCTAGAATTCAGATAATGGACAAGCTTTTAAATAGAGGCTTTACCAGGTTGCTGACCAGGTAACTGACAGGGCACAAAGAAAACTCTAAGGCATCAGTCAGGTGGCAAGTGCAGAAAGCAGCCACCGCCCGGGATGGAGGGAACCAGGGAAGAAGCGGAATTAGTGAGCCTTACAAACTCACGAGGAAGGGGCCTGAGGCCACCCCTGAGCGAGGGGGCTGCTCAGCTGGTGATGGGTATCTAGGACGAGTGGGGAGCAGTGAGGCTGTTTCTGTCCATGCTGGGAAAGGACACACCAGAGTCTTCACAGCAGCAGAAACAGAGATGGGTTCATGAGGCTGCTCTGGAACAGGGAGCCACAGGAAGGACCAAGCCCCTTCTCTGCCTCCCATTCTGCTGCCCCCTGGACTACGCCGCCCCAAGGGCATAAATGTGCTGTGCAGAGTCCAGCTCTGGTGGCAAAGAGCAGAGTCTACAAGGACTTGGAGCTGAGACAATAGTTTAATACAGTGCACACTGAGTTTTTTGAAAAATGAATCTCTTCAGCGCCTTAGGGAAAGGTTATTGATTCCATGCACAGAAATATCCCCAGAAGGGTGAAGGCCGATTCCTCAAACTTCCACAGAGGGAGGGAAGCTCACCTACAAGAACACAGTTGTCAGCCAGCACATGTGCCTTCTCACCCAGGCTTGGCCTCATCAGTAATTCATGAATTGCTGTCCTTATTTACCAACAGTTGACAGCTCTGGTTTATGGAAACCCCAGACTTTGGTGGATAACCTCCTAGGTGAACTAATAACATTGAGTTTCCAAACCTATGAAACCCTGAGACCCAGGGTGATTCTCTGTCAAAATTCTGCCTGAAATAGCTCACTGGCCTCTCTTTACACACTGAAAAACTGACCAGGGCTTTTGAAGAAAATAATCATATAAGCCTCAAAGCTTTCTACAAATGTGTTAGATACACATAATTGTACAGAAGTAAAGAAAACAGACACAAAACATCAACTTCCTCCTGGAGAACCCACTTCCAGCATCTGTAAATTCTATGCAGTTTATTATTCCCCAACAGAGGAATCAGCCTAAGTCCAGGAACCTCAGAAGCATGGGCACCCCCCAACTCTTGTGTCCCAGCCTGTACCACCTGATGCTCCCCGAGGGTCTCGGCTCCTGGGCAAGGGTCCCTGATGGAGAGCCTCTGCCCTCACTCAAATGGGCACACGCCGGGCCGTGGGGGAACAGTCAGGCTGTTGCACAGGGCACTGAGCATCACCCACCAATTCCACAGTAGACTGGAAGGCACGGCTTTTTTCATTTCCCCCAAGTGGCTGACAATCTGTGTCCTCTATTCATGAAAAAGTTCCTGATGCTTTCGATCAGAGTTTTCCTTGAGAATTACATCCACATGGTCATTGACTCTCACACATAGGATCATACCTTCTCCCTCAAAACAACAGTGAAAACAAACCAACCCCACCCAGATTAAACTAAGATAGGAAAATGAAATCCAAGACTGTTCAACTACTGAAAACCTCAGGCCACTCCTGATATTCATTCAGTCCAGGAAGGAGTTTGCATTTCCTTTAAGCTCCAAACAAGTCATTGAATAATGATCAGATGATATTCTGATCATTATTTTTATTGTAAACAACAATCCTTGAGATTTCCCTTTAATGCAACAAGTCAAGTGCAATCTACAAGCAAACCCCTCCACCCTGCGGATTCTTCATTTGTGAGATTCAGTAGTTAGGATTGGTCATGAGATGAGACAGTTCTTAAAATATGAACACTAAGCGTGCTCCAACTGGTGGGTCCCTGCTCCCGAGGGCAGGGTGTGCTGGGTTCAAAGCAGCCTGCTCAGGGCCCAGCACATAACCCCACCTCCACCTCTGCCAGCACCTTCACAGGTGAAACACCTTGCTCCCTGAGATGGAAGGAAATGTGCTGAGCTCCACAAAACAGCTTCACATTTCTAATGAAGTGTGCCAGGTACACCTTTTTTGGCCAGGAAGAAGGAAAGATGCATGCACATGTTTGCGTGTGTGCACAAGTCTATGTGCGTGTAGCTGCAGACATAAAATGACTTTCCAGCAGCTGAGTTAAGGAGCAAGCACACACACACACACGCACATCCACAGCCCCCACACAATGTGCAAAACACTTTCTACTGATGGGCACAGGGTTAATAAGTGCCTGAGAGGCAACACCTCATCTAACCCTTGTAACAGCCCCGAAAGCCTTCTGTCTCCACCTCACAGATGAGGTGACAGAGCCTTGAAAAGACAGCTGTGTACAGACACAGCAGGAAGGAGGGCTGAGACAGGATCCAGGGAACCAAGCTCCAGTTCCACCAGGCACTTAGCTGGGAAGACGGCTGTGTGCCAAACAGCCTTTACTAATGACAAGTTATGAACCTCTCCTAGAGATCCTGCCCAGTGAGCCAGGCTGCAACTGAGTCTTCATTTCTGCAAAAGTGTGTTCTGTGCAGGGGTGAAACAAAGGAGGAGGAACAAGGGTGAAAGGAAAATAAATCTCTTGAGCACACAAAGAAACCTGCTCATTTCACAACTCTTTTTCCTCCCTGACCAATAAGAAACCCCCCCAAAAATGTAAGAGACAGAAAGCCCAGTGTTCATCAGGTGAGTTGTCCTGCTGCAGAAAGTCTTCCCCCTCCTGTGCCTCCTCTGCTGCCCACCCTACCTTCCCCCTGATTTGTGCCCACCCCCAACTACCACCACCAACGCACTAGGAGAATAACCACTGCTGAACACAGGGCAGTGATATGCATCCACTCTCACTGAATTTTTGTTCCAGTGACTCCAGATGCCATCAGTGCCTCCAAACTCTCCAAATAATTGAGGACATAATTTTGTCTTCTATCACATCCTCAGAACACCAAGCCCTGGAATAAATCCTATCACTGGTTCTCTACAACCCACAAAGGTGGACAAACCTCACCAGTCACTCAGCACATATCTGGGGCACCCAAGCTCCTCCCTGAACTTAGGAGGTCAACGTCAAACCCTTCCCAGGTCGCATCATGCGTTTCAACAGATGCTAGCAAAGAGCAAGCTTTCACTTGCGTGAAAGTGGCACAGTGACTTGCTAACTCCAGGCTGGGTTACCTAGAAGAAGCAAAGTCCAGCGAGAGGGAACCAGGGGCCAGGCTATCTCACACAGGGCAGCAGACTCTTCACCGAGCCCAGACTCAAGGCCCTTGTCATCACCAAGACTCCACCCGTTTCAGTCTCATCTTAAAGCTGACTAGATACCAACCACAGCCCCTACAGTGCGCTGGGTGCCAGGCCACATGCAGGGAATACGGTGACTGGCACAGATAAATCCTTGAATGCAACCATGCCCTGAGCACTCTCTGACCTTGTGGGCCCCTGTTCACCACACTTCCATTTGCTGACCCTTCTGCTTTACACTGTACAAGCACATCAAGTTCACCTGGCCCCAGGACCTTTGCACATGACATTCTCCATGCCTGGACAGTCCTCCAACATACCCTTCTAGACGTTAGTTCTCCTTCAAATATGCCCTTTTCAGTCCTTTCTGATGAGCTTCTGTGGAGCTCCCCGTACAGCTGACACTGCCTTGGTAGCCCCCAACCCTAGTCCCACCCAGAATGCATGTCCCCAGACCCTCATTTGCCTCACTCCCTGTGGCCTCCCTTGAGCTGGTACAAAATGGCTATGGATGAATCTCTGTAAGGAAGGAGAGCTGGAAGGGGAGGAGCTGAGCAGGTGCTGGCCCTCAAGATGCTTAGTCTACCACTGCTGCTGCTGCTAAGTCACTTCAGTCGTGTCCGACTCTGTGTGACCCCATAGACGGCAGCCCACCAGGCTCCCCCATCCCTGGGATTCTCCAGGCAAGAATACTGGAGTGGGTTGCCATTTCCTTCTCCAGTGCATGAAAGAGAAAAGTGAAAGTGAAGTCGCTCAGTCTNATACATCAACATGAATCTGCCACAGGTATACATGTGTTCCCCATCCTGAACCCCCCTCCCTCCCCATACCACCCCAATACTTTTAAGAGTATAAAAGATTCCTGAGACCAGAATGTGTGAGAACCTGTGCTGTAGTGTTTAAGCGGGGACTTGGAGCCAAATTGCTTAAGTTCAAAACTCAGCTTTATTATTTAATAGCTCTGTGACCTTGGACAAGATACCAAACTACTTTTGGCCTCAGATTCTCATCTAAATAAAATGCTATAATAATGTAACTTGTAGGTTGTTTTAAGGATTAATTTGAATATATGAAAAGTTCTTAGAATTTATATAGTACTCAGCAGGCTATATAATTGTCACCTTTTGAGCATTTATAATGTATTGGTGTTTTCCTTTATAGATGCCAGATTTCTAAATTTCTAGAGATTCAGTGTTTTGCGGTATTAACATGGTCTGTCATCAGTAAAGTCTCCAATACCCTTAACTTTTCTACACCATTCCCCCTGCCAGGGGTCTCAACCTTTGCTGTATTTAGAATCACCTGGGGAGCTTAAACAAACAAACCCTCAGTGCCCAAGACCACACTTCAGATTGACTCAGTTAAACCAGAATATGGAGGTGGGAATAGGGACCAGAAGCCTGAATATTCAGATCCTCTGCCCTGAGATTCTCTTTCCTTCCATGTTCTCAAATAGTTTATTTATTACAGCTGATTTCTCTCTCATCTTTTGTATCACTACACTTGGAGGGATGGTAGGTGTTCTCCCTGCTCCATGCTGCTGCCAAGGAGCAGCATCATTCCTTTTTCCCTGACACCCCATTCCCAGCCTTGAAACTCAGCCCCTCAGACAGTAGGACACACCCCTCCCTCCTTGTTGTTATCTAGAGACACCCTCTGAAGATTTCGGCGCATGGCTCACAGTTATTTTCTCAGCACTGTTGATTGCTCTTTTTGTGATTGCAGGTGATTTAATATTCACATAAACGCTCCTCCCCACGTGCGGGCCTCTCAGTCCGTGACTTCCTTTCCTGCCGGGATCTTGTCCTCCCTCCACCTCCCTCAGCCAGGCACATGCTCAGCCAGTCCTTGTCAGTACCCATTACAGATCAAACATCCTGTTCTCTGACCACAACTCCTGTCTTTTAGAATTCATTTTTTTTTCAGAATCTCAACTGCAACAATTCTTCCAACTCACCAGGACCATTGGTCCTGTCATTTTCCCACTAACTCTCACTTCTCTTATGAACTTACTTTGCTTTTTCCTGGCTTAGGGCATCTATCGTCTATGTCCATAATTACAGTCATTCTTCTGCAAACCCTCAAAGATCTCTTGCCCCTCTTTCTTTCTATTGTACTTACCTGGCAAAATCCCAACCTTTGTTAAATCTAAATTCCTCCCACTCTACCTTGCACCCAGGTGAGTGAATTTATGCTGATTGGTCTCATTTAAAATCATACCTCAAGCTCAGTGGGGCTTTTAGTGCTGTCTGGAATTCCTCCTCCATTTCCCCAGTTCATTCATTGTTTATTGTTCTAAATGACTATTGCACACTCTCTTCTCAAACTTCCTATATCCCCCCCTTCTTCCTCACTCTCAGCTGATGGCCTTGTTTCAAGAAGAAAATGTAAAGTCTTAGGAGAGAACCACCACAAGCTTCTATCACCGCATAGAACAACCTGCCTACATTTCTAATCCTAAACTGGCCTTTTCTCTTATACCTACAGATGGATCCTCTGTGCTCATTTCTAAGGCATCCCTCTTGGAGATCCCATTCTGCCTACCTAACTGTTAACTTCTCTGATGGTGTTCTGTGCCCACTTCCCTTTACAGCAGCATGTTGCCCTCTCTCTATGGGGATATTCCCTCAGACTATAAACATCTGAGCAAAACTTTCTCTTCCCCTCTGGTTACCAGTTTGCATTGTCTGTATCACATTTCCAATTTCGTTCTACTCATTCTCTCTTAAAGCCTCTACAGTCAAGCTTCTACTTCACCAAGATAGCCCTTGTGGAGCACACTACTGACCTGTGTGTCAGCATACCCAGCCATCAGTTCCTAGGCCTCCTTTTACTCGGCAACACCATTTGGCAAGAGCTGATCACTTCTCTCTTTTGAAGCTCTTCCTTCATCAGTTCTCTCAGTAGCATTTATTACCATCTGATTTTGTTGATGATTTATTTTGGCCAGTGAAACTGTAAGCTCCTTTAGCAAGGACTTGGTTTATTCCTGTCACTGTCTGGAACAGTGGCTGATACAGAATAGGTACTTGATATGTATTTGTTGAACGAATGACTGTGAGCTTAACAGCAGCTACATACTTGTCAGATCTTTCCCATCTCCTTTCCTGGTCAGGCTGTCACAGCCATGTCCTTTCTGTTTTTCTCCAGACCTTGCATTTCCTAACTGTATTTCCTGTCATCTCTACTCCATTCCTATCTTTTTCAGGCTGAACCACCACCATTGTGCTTACATGTCTGTGGGGCTCTAATGTTTACAGAGCGTTCATTTATATCTGGTATTATAGATGCAGATGGTCTGTGGATCTAAGTTGAATGACATTAGCATTTAATGCTGAATTTAGGTGCAGATGGAAGAAATTAAAATTATGAAAGAGTAAGAAACAAGTCTTTAGGGCTAAAATTATGGTCGTCTTAGGATGTTTGGCTTCTTGTTTTGTTACTACCCTACTTTACACTTTACTATTTCTGCCTGCCCATAGTGGAATTCTCCTTGATTGTCTGCAAGAATTTTTAGAAAGCAGGAAAAATCAACAAGTTCAAGAGGCCCTTCTGGTTTCAGCTCTGAGCTTATCATTAATTAAGAGTAGTCTGTTTCTCTCTTAGATTATTTGTGGGAATATAAATTGGTGCAGCTTCTATGGAAAACAGTATGGAGGTTCCTTAAAAAAGCAAAAACTAGAGTTGCCACATGCCCAGCAATCTCACTCCTGGGCATATATCCAGAAAAACTCTGACTGGAAAAGATACATGCTCTCCAGTGTTCATAGTAGCACTGTTTATGATAGGCAAGGCGTGGAAGCGACCTAAGCCTCCACTGGCAGATGAACACTAAAGAAGATGTGGTGCACACCTACAGTGGGATATTGCTCAGCCACAGGAAGAAGGGATAATGCCATCTGCAGCTGCTTGGAGGTTAGAGAGTACCATACTAAGTGAATCAGAGAGAGAAAGACAAATACCCTGTGATGTCATGCATATGTGGAATCTAAACTGTGGTGAAAGGCACTTATTTATAAAACAGAAGCAGAGTCTCAAACTTAGAAAACAAACATGGTTACTAAAGGGAGGAGGGTGGGGGAGGGATAAATTAGGCGTGTGAGATTAGCAGATATAAACTATATAAAATAGAGACGTAACCAAGTCCTACTCTATAGCAAGGGAACTGTATTCACTGCTGCTGCTGCTGTTGCTAAGTCGCTTCAGTCGTGTCCGACTCTGTGCGACCCCATAGATGGCAGCCCATCAGGCTCCACCATCCCTGGGATTCTCTAGGCAAGAACACTGGAGCGGGTTGCCATTTCCTTCTCCAAAGTATGAAAGGGAAAACTGAAAGTGAAGTCGCTCAGTCGTGTCCGATTCTTAGTGACCCCGTGTACTGCAGCCTACCAGGCTGCTCTGTCCATGGGGTTTTCCTGGCAAGAGTACTGGAGTGTATTCACTATCCTTTAATAAACCATAATTTGAAAAATATATATACACATATCTTATCTGTGTGTATAATTGCATCACTTTGCTTTACCCCAGAAACTAACAAAACACTGTAAATCAACTATACTTCAATTAAAAAAAAAAGTCTATTTCTCTTAGATTTTCATCCCTCTTTCCCTCTACATTGATGAGCCAATGTGATACTGGATTTGTGTGAAAACTCATTTGTTACTGGGCTTTTCTTTTTGGCTTCTGCAGAACCTTGCCTCCTGGAATCCATCAAACCCTGAATGTCTCTTACTGGTGGTGAAGGAACTTGTGCAACAGTATCATCAGTTTCAGTGCAGCCGCCTTCGTGAGAGCTCCCGCCTCATGTTCGAATACCAGACGTTACTGGAAGAGCCACAGTATGGAGAGAACATGGAAATTTATGCCGGGAAAAAAAACAACTGGGTAAGGTTTTTCGAGAAAGGGAGAAAAAGGTCACTTTATCTGTAATAGAATAAAATAATCAATTCCAACATTCATTTATAATAAACCCTGGCCATTTCCTTAGATAAACATGATTGAGGATGCCCGGATACTCTCTCAGTCTCACACCCACAGCCCCTGACTTCTGAGTGTCTGCAGCTGGGAATATGAGTCTCCAAATTTTACAGACTTCCCAGGCGATATCTTTGAAATTCCACATAAACATTAAGGTCTCTTAAAAACTCTGAATTATGAGAAAGTATATCATATCTCAGTCAGATGAGAGAGGTCAGTAACTCCGGAGCTAACTAGCTTATGTGGAGCCTTTTATACTTTCTTTTATATTGTGTGATCCTTCAAAGACACAAGTCAGAGTGTATCACTCCTCTGCCCAGAACTTTCATATCCCTCTCTTTTTTTTCTCACAGTAAAAACCACCGTCTTTCCAGGGGTATCAAAGAGCTCAGTGTGATTCCCGTCACCACCATCCTCCATCCATTGTTCTTGCTCTCTCTTCATCTCCTGCTTTGGTTTCTAAAAATAATCATCTCAGCCACACTAGCGCCTCGCTGTGCTGCAGACGCACCAGACATGCCCCTGCCCTTGGGTCTGTGCATAGCTTTCCTGTCACCTGGCTTGTTTCCCCTGTATAATCACAAAGCTAATGCCCTTCCTCCTTAAAGACTTTACTCATATGTGACTTTCTTAGGAATGTCTGTATTAACACCCCCAGTTTTTTTAAACAGCTTTTTTTGAGGTATTATTTTGATATCATATATCCACCCGTTTTAAATGTAAAGCTAGTTGAACAACCACCATCAATCCAGTTTTTGAATGGTTCCATCATCCCAGTGATATCCCTTAATGCCCATTTATAGTTAATTCTATTCCCACCTCCAGTTTTGGGCAGCCACTAATCTAGTTTCTGTTGATATAGATTTTCTTTTCTGAACATTTCATGTACTTGCATACTTGGGAAATACTGGGTTTGGTTTCAGACCACTGCAAATAAGCAAATATCAAAATAACGTGAGTTACATGAATTTTTTGGTTTCCGAATACACATGAGTTATATTTACACTACACTGTAGCCTATTAAATGTGCACTAGCATCGTGTCTATAAAAAACTTTTGATATGTTCTGCTTAAGTCCAGCGTACACACAAGGGAGGCATTACATAAGAGTGAGTCCCCCCAGAGGTCATCGGGAGCCTACCACACTTATTATGTTTGTTGTTTGTCTCCTCCCAATGGAACGTAAAATTCCACAGAAGCAGAGGTATTTGTTCACTGGAAATATCGTAAATACTTAGAACAGTGCCTGGCATGTTGTGTCCATAAACATTTGTTCAGTGAATGAATGAATGAGTAAACTCTAGTTTATTTAAGCACAGAGTAAGTTTAGGTTCCCTTCTCGGTGTTAAGCCTTTCAGATTTCTCTCAGTCTTTCTTTTCTTAGGTTAAACATACCTCTCCCTTTTTTGCTCTTCAGCTCTTTCTCAAAGGACATGTTTTCCAAGGTCTTACATGTGATTAATGCCTTTGAATCAGTAGGACTAAAGTTTATCCTTGTTACAAATCATCTTGTTTGTTCAGTTCAAGGTTTTTTTGTTGTTTGTTATTTTGTAAATTTATTTGTTTATGTTACTGTAGTAAGAGACACATAAGATTAGACTTGCCATCTCAGCCGTTTGTAAGTGAACACTGCAGTAGTGTTAAGTTTGTTCTCATTGTTGTGCAGTCACTCTCTCGAGCTTTTCCATCTTGTAAAACTGAAACCGTGGACCAATTTAAACACTAACTCCATTTCCCTGCAGCCCTTGGCAGCTACCTTTCTACTTCCTGTCTGTATGATTTTGACTCCTTTAGACACCTCAGATAAGTGGAATCATCTAGCATTTGCCTTTTTGTGCTTGGCTTATTTTGCTTAGCATACTGTCTTTGAGGTTGATCAGTGTTGTAGCATGTGACAGGATTTCTCTCCTTTTTAAGGCTGCTTGGTATTCCAGTGTACGCTTATGCCACATTTTGTGAATCCATTCATCTGTCAGTCAACATTTGTGTTGCTTTCACCTCCTGGCTATTGTGAATAATGCTGAATACACCTGAGTATGTGCAAAGATACTCCTTTGAATTCTTTTGACTACACCCCCCAGAGTAGGATTGCTGGATCATATTGGTAATTCTGTTTTTAATTTTTTTTTTTTTTTGAGAAATCTCTGTACTGTTTTCCATAGTGGCTGCATCATTTTATATTTCTACAAGTAGTGCAGAATTCAAGGTTTTAAAATGTTATTTTGAAACTTTAATCTATTCATATGGATAGTAAGGAAAACTTTACTGAACCTAGTTTATCCTCTAATCCAAGCATTTCTCATATTAAACAATTAACTTAGTTGTCCTTTCAAAAGAGTTGTTAGGTTAATTTGGCATGACTTCTTAATGAACCTGTTTGTGTTGTCTTTAGTACTGATAGATTCTTTTAAAGACAGGAATCACTGTCAAACTAATTGGTCTTTAGTTTTTAGGATTTTCCTTCCTACCTAATTCCCCCTTTTAATATTAAGGCTGACTTTAAATTTATCCAGTTTTATGGTGCCATTTCTGATCTAAGAATGTTTGAAATTATGTTCATTGGCCCAGCTAATACTTGAGTTGTAGTTCTCCTGAGTGTAGGAGTATAGTTAGATAGTTTGAATTTATAGTATATTTAAAACTTTCAATTTAATGTTACTGATTCTCCATTCTTTACTTATAAAACCTACTACTGCTGTGTTTACTCCCAGTTTATTTTCCTATGTGGTTGAGTAGTTTGTAAGCATCAGGGCAATGATTCTGGACCGAGGGGAAGTAAAGAAACTGAGAACCCTGAAACAAGACAAGGTGGACAATGAGGGGTTAGGGTTACAGCAAACCCGCCCAAGGAGGAGGTCAACGGAAGTAGGAGCTGAGACACTAGAAGTAAAGATACAGGTATATGAGTTAGTTCCTGGTCCAAAAACAGGACATAAAGGCGAGTCTTGCAGACTGAAACACATTGGAGCTTGATGTGCTGCTTCAGAAATACGGTAAAGGACAACTTACTACTGGAATTCAAATACACCCCAAGAATTTGGTTGACAAACATGGGACCCTAGCAGAAAGAAAAGAGTTTGATTTTGAGGTGAGATCTTTTGAATCAGAGGCTGTATTAGTTTCCTACTGCTGCTGTAACAAATTACCACAACCTTGGTAGCTTAAAACAACACAGATATATTACCTTATAGTTCTGGTGATCAGAAGTCCGAGGTGGGGCTCCCTGGGCTAAAATCAAGTTGTTGGCCAGACTGCAGTCCTTCTGGGGGCTCTGTTTCAGGGCTGAAGAAATCAAAGAATGGGCAGATGTGCTTCAGAGGTATTATCTTTGAGAAATGGAGAAGCAGAAAGATCCTCAGGGCTGTAGAAAGTAAAAACATTCTGGAGATTTTTAAAAGAAATTGCACTTAGGTCTTTAAGTGGATGATTTGCAGGCATTTAAATAAGAATGCAATAGTTAGTTGGAAGAATAGTT
This sequence comes from Oreotragus oreotragus, assembly GCA_006410675.1. Taxonomy (NCBI): domain Eukaryota; kingdom Metazoa; phylum Chordata; class Mammalia; order Artiodactyla; family Bovidae; genus Oreotragus; species Oreotragus oreotragus. Next base: position 98,891 of record SJYX01013446.1, read on the forward strand.
AGGTAACTAAGAAACAGTTATGGCAAACATTTTATCCTTTTAAGGAAGGTGCATATTATTAGATTGTCTCATCTTCAGTAAAGCATTCAGTCATTCTCTCTTAGTATTCTACTGTGTGCTCCTTTCTTAGTTGTCTGAGTCTCTGGAAGAGCTACATCTAAGAGATTGAATGTATGTGTAGTTTGCCATCAGTGTGAAATGTCACAGAGCTACTCCTTTGATCCTATTTTGTTCATTCTTTTATTAGGTAATTGAAAGGCATGTTTTTCAGTTTTTCTCATAACACAGAGCTTAGAAAGATAATTATTTTGAAAGACTACAGAATCAGTATTTTAAATTATATTTATATGCTCTGGAATGCTGCACCATACCTGTAAGATATAATTCAACAGGGCCAAGCCAGTATACCAGTGATAAAGAAAGTCTACCATGCTACTAATGGTTGGAGTAAAAAGAAAAAAGCGGTCCTGGCTTTTGCTCTTGAAGGTGTGAAAATCCAGTTAGGGAGACTCAACATGTATTTGTAAAAAATGAAATAGCAGTGGTAAATAGATTGCCTCAAATGGGACGGACAGCCTGTATATGAATTCAGAAGAAGACCCAATCACTGAGAAATGAAGTAACCATGGAGGCTTCACTGGTGAACCAGGACTGACCTAGGCCCTAAAGGAAGGTGGAGATAGGTAGCACTATAGGTAGAGGAGGCCAGTGGGTTATATGGTTACAGAAAAACTTGAGAGGGAAATTCCCAGGGTTCCGTGATTAGGACTTCCATGCAGGGGGCCCAGGTTCTCTCTCTGGTTGGGGAACTAAGATCCTGCAAGCCTTGTGGTGCAGCCTCCCAAAAAGAAAGAAATAGGCGTAGCATATGTGGGAGGCAAGAATTACAACTATTCATATGACTGGTTTACAGATCAGTAAATCACATCTATTATGTCTTATTGTAGCAAAAAAACATTTTACTGTGAAATAAATTGATATAGGAAATAAAATATGAAAACTAATATATTCTTTTAATAAAATAGAGTAAGAATCAATATGTTCTTCCTGGGCCAAATGTGAATCCATGTATTGTGGTTCTCCTGATCCTACTAGTCCACCTGATAAATATTTTCTGTAAGGAATCTAAGACCATGCATAATGACTGAAGACCTTTGGATTACAACATTCTGTGTTCATTTGAGAGGATGGTGGCTTTCTATTCCCCTTTCTGTTTTCACCTTTGCCATTACTGAAGTTTTCTTTCTAGAACATATGTTTACATTCTTAACCTTCCATTTCTGCTCTAAAAGTACAAGGCTCTTAAAATCCTGAGATGCTTTTCTGTTTTACCATCAGTTGGCAAAAGGAAAAATTTAAAAACCATGTAGAAGAGAGAGCGAAGGCTTTCGTCTCCTGTCAACCTTCTGACAAGCATGTTAATTTGAATTACACTGGTTTTCCATGTCACTGCAGGCACTCTTCTTTTTTCTCCTCAGTTTCCAGTTAGAGGATTTCAGCAAGGGCACATTTGAAAGTAAACACTAAAATTAAAAAAAAAAAAAAAAAATTAGCACAAACTCTTTATTCTTCTTTACCATGGTCTTTTTATGAAGCCATCTCTCTTATTGCTTTGTCCATCTCCTTTAATGAATAGAGTTTTTAATGAGTAGAGTTTTGAACACTGTTTTCTTAG
>SJYX01013446.1:123868-191875 GCA_006410675.1 Oreotragus oreotragus
GGTACAGTCAGGGTGCCCTGGCCAGAAGCAGGAGGGTCCCTCAGAGGTAGGTATTGCCGCTCTAGGCTGACCTCCCCTCCCTCCCTCTGGACAATAGGAACGAAAAAATCCCTGCGCAGTGGGTCCCCTAGCCATGGTCTTGAGGGTCGGGGTGACCAGGCTGGAGGCAGAGGCCTACGCTCCTCCCGCCCTGCGGTATGTGGGGTGAGGCTTGCACCTGCCTCTGGGCACGCTGGGCACTGTCCTCCATTTGAGCACCCAGGGGCCCCAGCTCCACCCTGCAGCCTGGCTAGTGGCAGGACGGCCCCTTAAGAGGAGGCACCTGGGCCTCAGGCAGGTCCCTGAGCAGGGGCTGTGTCACCAGCTCCAGTTGGGCAGCTGCGGCCGCCACACCCAGAGCTCACCTGACAGGCCCAGGAAGCTGAGGCCTTGGGGCCGCTTTTGGAGGGTAGACAGGAGCTCCTCCAGGCCAGCACTGCTGACCTCAGGGTTGGCAGACAGGTCCAGCGAGACCAGTGAGGGGCAGAGAGGGAGACACCTGAGACAGGGCAGAAGGCTGGGGGTCAGTTTCCATCATGAGGGGAAGCTGGCCCGGGTGACACCAGACACTCCTGAGAGCCACTGAAGCTCGAGGCCACGGAGCAGTGGCCCTGGTATGGGCCGTGGCACACGGGTGACAGGAGAGGACCCAGCAGAGGGATGTGAGAGCCTGAGGGAGGCAAGTTGTGAGGCCCCAGCCTCCCCAGGCACCCAGCTGTGAGACCAGACCGCAGGACAGTGGCGGTGTTACCTGCTCAGAGCTCTCACATCTTTGTCGCCCAGGTGGTTTGCCGACAGGCTCAGGTGCTCCAGGACACAGCCTTCCTAGACAACGGAGGGGGACATCTGTCCTCCCTGCCTCCCAGTAGAGGCCCTGCACCCAGGGCGCCAGATACCGCCCCCATCCCTTGAGAATGATGGAGTGAAGCCTGCCTGACCCCCGAAGCCAGAGGGGGCAGCATCCCCCCAAGTCTGCAGGTCAGAAGGAAATGCTTCTACCCAGAGGAGTGGTTCATACTTGGCACACCACGACGTGATCTTAGGAGACCCGTGCCACCCAGGTGCTTTCCTGCTGGCCAGGACCTCGGAACCCGAGGCAAGCGGGTCCATAGAAAGCGTTCCCCACCCCTGTTCTCTCCCAATGTGCACCCTCTCCCAGCTCCCCCAACCCCAGTCCTGGGGGTCAAGGTGCCTCTGGCTTAGTGCCCCCCTTGAATGTGTACCTGGCTCAGGTAGCGAACCACGGGCTCCGTGAGGCCTAGGTCGCTCTTGCCGGTGGCCACAGAGCCCAGCTCCAGACGCAGGAGACTGTGGGCTGGCAGGCTCCCAAGGACCTGGCCCAGGGCAGTGGGGCCCAGGCCGTTGTAGGACAGGGACAGTGTCTTCAGGCACTTGGTGTCTATATGAAGGCCAGAACCTCCATCAGGCTCCTCCCTGCCCCCAGCCCTTGGCCCAGAGCGTTCGTGACCCTTGGGAGGCTGTCATTGTCTCCGAGGTTCTATGCACTGGGAAACGGGGTCTCTGGCCCAGGGTCTCACACTGGGGAGGGGGCAGCACCAGACTCCTGAGCTCAGTTTCTTCCCACCACTTCTGGGTACCCGACCTGTCCCTACTCATGACAGGGTGGCCCCAAGACTGGGACACCCATGAATGGTGGGGCAGGGGTGGGTGGGGGCACTCCATCTATTACCCAAGTCCCAGCCCCTCCTCTCCTTTGCTGCGCTCCCAGCTCTGAGCCCCACTTCCTAGCTCAGGCCTCCGCGGAAAACCTCCTGGAGGATGCCCAGTTTCCCGCCTCTCGGTGCTGGGACTACAAGTAGAATCGTCTCTTTCAAACAGAATGCTCAGAGGTGGGGAGCAACAGGGCTGGGCCTGCAGTGTAGCTGGGACTGGGTCTGGGTCCTGGGGAGCTGCCCAGGCCAGGCAAGCCACCCCTATGTCCACCCACATGCTCCCGAGAGCCGAGCTGGTGCCCTGGTTCGAGGCTCTCTGAATTCCTGGGACCGTGAAGTGGACGTGCCGGTAGCTCACCTTGGAAGGCGCTGCCCAGGGTCGCCTGATGGCTCAGGAAGAAGCTGGGGCCGAAGTCACAGGCCTGGAGGTGCAGGGTGCAAAGCACGGGGCAGGCCCGCAGGATGGAGGCCAGGGCCTGGCCACAGCCATCCCCGAGGGGGTTCATGCTCAAGTCCAGCTCTTCCAAATTCTATGGGAGACAGAGGGCCCCCAGAGGGTCTGGTGTTCGCCACCTGGATCTGGGCGCCAGCCAGTGCTCTCAACCGCACCTCCCCACCAGGGATGGGCTGGATGTGGACATTCAGATGCTGCTGTTCCCCATACCTCTTACCTGCAAGGTGGTCTGCCCCAGGAGGCCCGCAGCAAGCTGGCGCAGGCCTTCAGGGCCCAGGTGGTTAGAGGATAGGTCGAGGAGGGTCAGGCCGGGCACGGTGTCCAGGGTGGCCAGCAGCTCAGCAACACACCCATCCCCCAGCCGGTTCCCAGCCAGGCGAAGCTCCCGGAGTGCCGAGTGCAGCTTCAGGGCCCGCAGCAGCGGCGTGAGCTGGGCCTGGCACAGTCCCAGGGAGCAGGCGCTGAATGTGGGGGCTGAGCCCTGGTGCTCCATGGCCTGCAGCACCTGCTGGTGCTCCCCTGGGGAGGGACGTGGTGTCACCAGGACAGGTTCCGCCTGTCCTGTCCTGGGAGTCAGCTGTGGCCAGTCAGGCGGCACCCCGACCCCCCACTCCAGCATGAGCTCCAGGGCAGCTCCCGGGGCCCCGAAGCATGCTGCAGAGCCAGGGTGGGTGGTGCTGACCCACCTCCAGATGGAGCCCACCTCCTGCCCCCACTACCTACACTCTAGGGGGCTGCTAGGTAGGGGAGAAAACCCCGAGGCCAGGTGTGTGGGGGGACCCTGGTCAATGCCTGGGGTCCTGGGACTGAAGGCCGTGGGCCTGGTCTAGTTCTCTGCCCAAGCCTCTGCAGGGCTGCCTGGACCCTTACCTTGCTCCAGGGTTTGGCAGGCCCGGTGGTAGCGGTCCCTTAGTGGGGGGAGGTCCCATGAAGTCACCTCAGCCAACACCTGCCGAGCAGCAGTGGTGAGCGGCCCCGACCCCAGTCCTGGAGGACACCCCCAGCTCAGGGCCCTCGCTCTGGCCACTCACCTCCTCGTTGCTCTGTAGCACGTCGGGGATGGGGTCCTGAGGGGCCAGCAGTGCCCCCTCTTTTTGCAGGGAGAGCCGAGGCAGCAGCCCGGAGGCCTGGTAGTGACGCTGGGCGGCCTGCTCAGCCAGCCAGGCCACGGAGTGGGCCTCCCTGTGTGGGCACAGGCGCGGGCTGAGTACAGGCCCCGGCCAGGTTCCTGCCACCCCCTGCCACCTGGGGGTGTGCAACTCCTCCCTCTCCTCCTGCCTGCCTGCCACGTGCACACCAGGGCACCTCCGGGCCACTCCTAGGGATCCCAGGGCCTGCCGGACCACTCGGGGCCTTCCTGAGCCTGTGCTTGCTGGCACCTCCCCACTAGCAAGTCCCCCAGGGGCGAGGGATAGGGCCAGGCGGGCTCTCATCACGTCTCATTTCGACAAGGGCCCTTTACTGCCCCTGGGCACCACCCCTAGCACAGAGCCCACAGAGGTACAGTGAGCTGGGCACTGGGAGGAGACACCTTACCGGTGTGGAACGGGAATGAGGAAGAGGTTGTCCTGAACTCGAACTCGGACTCGGATGGGGGGGGGCAGGACCTGACCCTAGGGGTGGGGGCAGGGAAGAAAGACTTAGAGCTTGTCTTACCGCTTGTTAAGAACCCCGCAGTAGACAAGGCCCTACTGTATAGCGCGGGGAATTATATTCAGTCTCTTTTAATAAACTATAATGGAAAATCTGAAAAATAACGTGTGCATACACACATATAAGAAACTGAAATAACACTGCAACTTAACTGTGTGAAGGCTTGCTGCCCTTCGGTCTATACAGCCCATGGAATTCTCCGTGCCAGAATACTGGAGTGGGTAGCCCTTCCCTCAGGCTCTCCATTTGTAACCTGTCTTCACGGATTGAGCTTGCTTTAATTGTTGATACAAAAGCTTGCATGTACGACAATAAAACTGGCCCTGCTCCGGGGTCCAGCAAATGACATCTTGCCTTCAGAGCTCCACCCCATCAAGTGCTACCATTTTTAATGTGTCTCAGGAAGAAGCAAGTAATTCAGATGTGCCTCTGCAGAACAGATGATCTCACCTCTTCCCTGCCTCCAAGGTTCTCTCCCCACACCTAAAATCATCCTGCTTTTTGCTGGGGGCACTGAGGCTTGTGGGATCTTAGTTCCCCTACCAGGGATCCAACCTAGGCCACTGGCAGTGAAAGTGCAGAGTCCTAATCACTGGACCACCAGGGAATTCCCCCAAACTGCTTCTCTATACTGAAATGCCCCTCGTCTTTGAGAAAGCAAATATGAGACCTGTCCTCCCATCACCTCACTTGGCTGCCTTGTGAATAAATCCTTCCTCTGCTGCAAACCTTGGTGTCTCTGGGTTTTGCTCCTGTTTCCTGGGCAGACGAACCTGCTCCAGTAACATCCTCAATTCCTGTGGGCTCTAAGCTTTACAACCCTGCCTTCCACCTCCCACTTGCCTTCCAAGGAGCAGCAACAGAGAGGGGTGGAAGCAGCAGTGGCTTCTTTATTAGAGGCCTGGGGAGGGCACACCATGGGGCTGGCCAGTCAGAGGTGCCTGAAGAAGAGCTTGGGGCCCTGGTTGAGGGTGCACACTCTGGGGCCCAGCTGGCTGGGCAACAGCTGGTGCAGGGCATCCCGGTCCTCAGCAGAGAGACGTCTGGTGCACAGCTGCAGCTCCTGCAGCTGCGCCACAACCTTGTTCCAGAGGTCCAGGCCCAGGGGGCCCTGGACAGCACAGCCTGCAGAGGGGAGGCAGAAGTCAGCCTTGGGGAACTGCTCCTGGCAGGATGCAACAGGAGGAGCCCCGCGGGAGCCAGTGGGGTTGCCTCGGGTCTCACAGGACTTTTTTCTTTACCAGCGTTGCCCTAGGGACGATAAGCACTTCCCCGGAGGGCCTGAGGGCTGCAGTGAGGGGCATGAGCAAAGCCCAGAAGAGGCCAGATCATTCTCAAGGATGGAGGGTGCTCTCCCAGAGGCTGCCTAGGACCGCAGACCCCTCCCACAGCCAGTGGACAGGCAGGAGGGAGGTCAGCTATGGAAGAAACTGTATTCACATCTGTGCCTCTGACAGTGTCTGATGATGTCTCTGTAAGATGGACCTAGCATGGTTTCTTGGGAGTCTCAGGACACTGAACTGCCAATGTTCAATCCTCAGAGACCACAGAGTATCTAGCAGGGGGCTTGGTGAGAGCCTGCAGGTGCCAGGAAGCCAGATGTGTGGGTAGCGGCCCAACAGCTGAGTGAGGGGTAGGTCGCCTACCAGCCTGCCTTCAGGAGGCTCTTTCTGGAGGAACCAGCCTGGCCCTGTGGGGCAGGGGCCGAGAAGGAGGAACCCAGGGGTCCCCAGTGTGCACACCCACTCCCAGCCCTGGTTCTCCTGGAGGGCTAAGTCTGGTCTGCCCTGCCCCCAGCCCCAGCAGGATGCACCAGTTCACCCAATGCACCTCCCTGGGGTTGTTCTCAAGACGGGGTCCTGCAACAGGTGTGGCCACTGAACCACATAAGTCAGGCCACAGGCTTAGACGGTACAGTCAGGGTGCCCTGGCCAGAAGCAGGAGGGTCCCTCAGAGGTAGGTATTGCCGCTCTAGGCTGACCTCCCCTCCCTCCCTCTGGACAATAGGAACGAAAAAATCCCTGCGCAGTGGGTCCCCTAGCCATGGTCTTGAGGGTCGGGGTGACCAGGCTGGAGGCAGAGGCCTACGCTCCTCCCGCCCTGCGGTATGTGGGGTGAGGCTTGCACCTGCCTCTGGGCACGCTGGGCACTGTCCTCCATTTGAGCACCCAGGGGCCCCAGCTCCACCCTGCAGCCTGGCTAGTGGCAGGACGGCCCCTTAAGAGGAGGCACCTGGGCCTCAGGCAGGTCCCTGAGCAGGGGCTGTGTCACCAGCTCCAGTTGGGCAGCTGCGGCCGCCACACCCAGAGCTCACCTGACAGGCCCAGGAAGCTGAGGCCTTGGGGCCGCTTTTGGAGGGTAGACAGGAGCTCCTCCAGGCCAGCACTGCTGACCTCAGGGTTGGCAGACAGGTCCAGCGAGACCAGTGAGGGGCAGAGAGGGAGACACCTGAGACAGGGCAGAAGGCTGGGGGTCAGTTTCCATCATGAGGGGAAGCTGGCCCGGGTGACACCAGACACTCCTGAGAGCCACTGAAGCTCGAGGCCACGGAGCAGTGGCCCTGGTATGGGCCGTGGCACACGGGTGACAGGAGAGGACCCAGCAGAGGGATGTGAGAGCCTGAGGGAGGCAAGTTGTGAGGCCCCAGCCTCCCCAGGCACCCAGCTGTGAGACCAGACCGCAGGACAGTGGCGGTGTTACCTGCTCAGAGCTCTCACATCTTTGTCGCCCAGGTGGTTTGCCGACAGGCTCAGGTGCTCCAGGACACAGCCTTCCTAGACAACGGAGGGGGACATCTGTCCTCCCTGCCTCCCAGTAGAGGCCCTGCACCCAGGGCGCCAGATACCGCCCCCATCCCTTGAGAATGATGGAGTGAAGCCTGCCTGACCCCCGAAGCCAGAGGGGGCAGCATCCCCCCAAGTCTGCAGGTCAGAAGGAAATGCTTCTACCCAGAGGAGTGGTTCATACTTGGCACACCACGACGTGATCTTAGGAGACCCGTGCCACCCAGGTGCTTTCCTGCTGGCCAGGACCTCGGAACCCGAGGCAAGCGGGTCCATAGAAAGCGTTCCCCACCCCTGTTCTCTCCCAATGTGCACCCTCTCCCAGCTCCCCCAACCCCAGTCCTGGGGGTCAAGGTGCCTCTGGCTTAGTGCCCCCCTTGAATGTGTACCTGGCTCAGGTAGCGAACCACGGGCTCCGTGAGGCCTAGGTCGCTCTTGCCGGTGGCCACAGAGCCCAGCTCCAGACGCAGGAGACTGTGGGCTGGCAGGCTCCCAAGGACCTGGCCCAGGGCAGTGGGGCCCAGGCCGTTGTAGGACAGGGACAGTGTCTTCAGGCACTTGGTGTCTATATGAAGGCCAGAACCTCCATCAGGCTCCTCCCTGCCCCCAGCCCTTGGCCCAGAGCGTTCGTGACCCTCAGGAGGCTGTCATTGTCTCCGAGGTTCTATGCACTGGGAAACGGGGTCTCTGGCCCAGGGTCTCACACTGGGGAGGGGGCAGCACCAGACTCCTGAGCTCAGTTTCTTCCCACCACTTCTGGGTACCCGACCTGTCTCTACTCATGACAGGGTGGCCCCAAGACTGGGACACCCATGCATGGTGGGGCAGGGGTGGGTCTGGGCACTCCATCTACTACCCAAGTCCCAGCCCCTCCTCTCCTTTGCTGCGCTCCCAGCTCTGAGCCCCACTTCCTAGCTCAGGCCTCCGCGGAAAACCTCCTGGAGGATGCCCAGTTTCCCGCCTCGGTGCTGGGACTACAAGTAGAATCGTCTCTTTCAAACAGAATGCTCAGAGGTGGGGAGCAACAGGGCTGGGCCTGCAGTGTAGCTGGGACTGGGTCTGGGTCCTGGGGAGCTGCCCAGGCCAGGCAAGCCACCCCTATGTCCACCCACATGCTCCCGAGAGCCGAGCTGGTGCCCTGGTTCGAGGCTCTCTGAATTCCTGGGACCGTGAAGTGGACGTGCCGGTAGCTCACCTTGGAAGGCGCTGCCCAGGGTCGCCTGATGGCTCAGGAAGAAGCTGGGGCCGAAGTCACAGGCCTGGAGGTGCAGGGTGCAAAGCACGGGGCAGGCCCGCAGGATGGAGGCCAGGGCCTGGCCACAGCCATCCCCGAGGGGGTTCATGCTCAAGTCCAGCTCTTCCAAATTCTATGGGAGACAGAGGGCCCCCAGAGGGTCTGGTGTTCGCCACCTGGATCTGGGCGCCAGCCAGTGCTCTCAACCGCACCTCCCCACCAGGGATGGGCTGGATGTGGACATTCAGATGCTGCTGTTCCCCATACCTCTTACCTGCAAGGTGGTCTGCCCCAGGAGGCCCGCAGCAAGCTGGCGCAGGCCTTCAGGGCCCAGGTGGTTAGAGGATAGGTCGAGGAGGGTCAGGCCGGGCACGGTGTCCAGGGTGGCCAGCAGCTCAGCAACACACCCATCCCCCAGCCGGTTCCCAGCCAGGCGAAGCTCCCGGAGTGCCGAGTGCAGCTTCAGGGCCCGCAGCAGCGGCGTGAGCTGGGCCTGGCACAGTCCCAGGGAGCAGGCGCTGAACGTGGGGGCTGAGCCCTGGTGCTCCATGGCCTGCAGCACCTGCTGGTGCTCCCCTGGGGAGGGACGTGGTGTCACCAGGACAGGTTCCGCCTGTCCTGTCCTGGGAGTCAGCTGTGGCCAGTCAGGCGGCACCCCGACCCCCCACTCCAGCATGAGCTCCAGGGCAGCTCCCGGGGCCCCGAAGCATGCTGCAGAGCCAGGGTGGGTGGTGCTGACCCACCTCCAGATGGAGCCCACCTCCTGCCCCCACTACCTACACTCTAGGGGGCTGCTAGGTAGGGGAGAAAACCCCGAGGCCAGGTGTGTGGGGGGACCCTGGTCAATGCCTGGGGTCCTGGGACTGAAGGCCGTGGGCCTGGTCTAGTTCTCTGCCCAAGCCTCTGCAGGGCTGCCTGGACCCTTACCTTGCTCCAGGGTTTGGCAGGCCCGGTGGTAGCGGTCCCTTAGTGGGGGGAGGTCCCATGAAGTCACCTCAGCCAACACCTGCCGAGCAGCAGTGGTGAGCGGCCCCGACCCCAGTCCTGGAGGACACCCCCAGCTCAGGGCCCTCGCTCTGGCCACTCACCTCCTCGTTGCTCTGTAGCACGTCGGGGATGGGGTCCTGAGGGGCCAGCAGTGCCCCCTCTTTTTGCAGGGAGAGCCGAGGCAGCAGCCCGGAGGCCTGGTAGTGACGCTGGGCGGCCTGCTCAGCCAGCCAGGCCACGGAGTGGGCCTCCCTGTGTGGGCACAGGCGCGGGCTGAGTACAGGCCCCGGCCAGGTTCCTGCCACCCCCTGCCACCTGGGGGTGTGCAACTCCTCCCTCTCCTCCTGCCTGCCTGCCACGTGCACACCAGGGCACCTCCGGGCCACTCCTAGGGATCCCAGGGCCTGCCGGACCACTCGGGGCCTTCCTGAGCCTGTGCTTGCTGGCACCTCCCCATTAGCAAGTCCCCCAGGGGCGAGGGATAGGGCCAGGCGGGCTCTCATCACGTCTCATTTCGACAAGGGCCCTTTACTGCCCCTGGGCACCACCCCTAGCACAGAGCCCACAGAGGTACAGTGAGCTGGGCACTGGGAGGAGACACCTTACCGGTGTGGAACGGGAATGAGGAAGAGGTTGTCCTGAACTCGAACTCGGACTCGGATGGGGGGGGGCAGGACCTGACCCTAGGGGTGGGGGCAGGGAAGAAAGGGCTGAAGCCAGCAGAGACAAGCCACTGCCCATCTTCTCCCGCAGCCTGGCCGGCATTCTGCCCCACGTGTGAGCACCCACCGGGAGCTGGCCTGCTGTGGGGTTTTCTCCAGCAGGTGCCACGGCCCTGGGGACGTCGGGGCTCCGTTTGAGCTCTGTGGCCGGGCCGTCGACTCTGTCTGCTCTGACCGGTGTGCTCCGGCTCTCGAGATAGGGCAGCCGGCTCTGCCGGGCCTGGGCCCGGGGCCTGCGTGCGGTGTCACTGCCTGAGCCGGAGGCACAGTGTCTGCCACCATCCCCACTGCTCTGGGGGCGGGCTGGGCGGCGGCCCCGGTGACCGGAGCTCATCAGGAAGTCCTCCTCCAGCCAGTCCCCAGCCAAGCACTCCTCCTTAGGAATGAGTGCTGCTTGGGGGATGGGGGTCTCACTGGGCCCTCGCAGTGGACTGGGGCCCAGGCGGCAGGTCTGGGCACTGCCCACTCCATGCATGGCTGCCCGGTAGGCTGCCCAGCTGGCACTCGTTGTGGCTGCCTCCCTATCGCTGGCAGGCCTGGGCATCAGGGCCTTGGTCTGCAGTGATGGGCCAGCGTGCCGGGGCCTCTTCTGGGTGTGCTGGGATGGGCCGGCTCTGTCCTCGCCCTCTGAGCTGCTACTGCTGGCCACTTTGTGCCTGCTCCTCCGAGGTCTGGCCACAGTGGACACTGCCAGCCCCTGTGACACTCTGGTGCTGGCTTCACAGACTTCTGGGGTTCCTGGGCAAGGACTTGAGGGAGGAGAGGTCTCAGGGTCAAATAGATGGTTACTTTGGAGGGTCTGTGGAGCCTGGGAGCTGTGGGGAGCTGCAGAGAGAGCAATCTCTTGTGAGACAGTGCCTGGCACATGACCGCCACACCAGGCCCAAGACTCTCAGGCTGAGGAGTGGAATCCCCAGGGGTAGAGGAGGCCCTGCTTATTACCTTGACCCAAGGAGGCCGCTTGGAGTAGCCTCCCCATGGCAGCTGCCTTCTCCTGCGTCTCACTGTCCAGATCCTTGCCGTACAGCTTCACCCACTGCTGCAGCGTCTCCAGTGGGCTGTGGCCCTGGGGGTACCAGTTAGGCAGGGCTTGTGGCAGTAGCTCCACCCACCGCCGCCCACACCCACCTGGCCTGTGTCCACTCACCTTCCTGGTGCGGAGGGTGACAGATGCTCCTCGCTTGATGAGCAGCTCAGCCACCTCAAAGTGGCCACAGTTGAGGGCGTCATGCAGGGGCGTGATGCCGTCACAGCCCTGGCCACCTGGGTCATCCACCGGAGCCCCGTGGTCCAGCAGGAAACGGACGATGTCTGCGGACAGGTGCGTGAGCCGGCTCCCAGGCCCTCGCTCGGGAAGGACACATTCCCTCTCCCCATCACAGGCCAGAACCCCTGTCCCATGCTCACCCAGATGCCCGTAGTTGCAGGCCTCGTGCAGAGGTGTCCAGCCGCAGTAGTCCCGAGGGTTTAGGGGATGGCCCTGTGACCACGAACGGGAAGAAGCCTGGCCTCGAGTGCCCCCGCCAGCCTAGCCTTTCCGTGGCACTGAAGCCTGCAGGGAGCGCCACAGGCGCACCCCTCAGCCTGGCCTGGCCCAGGTCACAGCAGAAAGAGATGCTCCCCACCAGGAAGGACGGGTCCCCAGTTCTGGCTCTGTTCCCTGGGGAAACGGCCTCGCCTGTGGGGGCGGTGCCTACCTGCCTCACCAGGTCCTGGGTGCGGCCCAGCCTGCAGGATGTACCTATCTGCCTCACAAGGTCCTGGGCGTGGCCCAGCCTGCAGGGGGGTGCCTACCTGCCTCACAAGGTCTTGAACGCGGCCCAGCCGCCCCTCGATGCAGGCTCGGTGCAGCAGCGTCTCTCCCACGTCGTTTCGCCGGCTCCACTGTGGGCACAGCCCAGGGTGGGGGCAGAGGCGTGAGGGGCCGGACGGCACCAGTGACCACGGAAAGGTGTCACCGCTGTCCTCAGCCCACGGTCCTCACCTTGTTCACCCTCTGCCGGCCCAGGCAGCCTCGTAGCTCCTCATCCTCCTCCAGTGGCGGGGACGTGTCAGCTTCATCCTCTGTAGCAGAGCCGAGCCCACCGCCCCACGTGAGCCAGTCCCTGCTCCGAGGCCTCCCGAGCTGAAACTGCCCTGTGGGTCAGTCTCTCCCAGCCCCAGACCTCTGCTGTTTCTTTCCCAGGTCCCGCCCTCGCTGAGAGCAGCTGACGCGGGGTGCAGGTGTCCTCCACTGCGCGATGCCCGCAGGCGCCCGCCCAGCCCCACTGCCTCCGGGGCGCCCGCCCTCCCAGCACCTGCTTCTCCACCGTGGGTTCCTCTCACCCAACTGCTTAGTGGACGGTGTCCCTCTTCCACCTGCCAGGTGCCCAGCCGTTCCCTCCTCAGGAGTCAGAAGCCCGTGAGCTGGCCCCAGCCACCCCAAGCAGGCAACAGGGAGCCAGCCTCACCACTCTCGGAGAGCTCCAGCTCCATGGCCTCCAGAGCATCGTCGTCCTCCTCATCCTCCCCATCCCTCTCATCCTCGTCTCCAGCCACCTGCAGTTCCTGCAGTCTGGTTTCGGTGCTGGGGGCCTCCTGGGGCTGCAGCCTCAGCTGTACCGCATGGAGGTGCCGCAAGATCTGCCTCTGAGGAGAGGGGGCACCCAGCTCAGGGCTGTGGGCGAGACAGAGCCGCGGACAGTCGGGCTCCGGGGAAGCTGTGTGCAGGATCCCAGCATGGGCAGGCGGGCACTCCCCACCTGCAGCTGGGGCTGCCCGGCCAGCTGGGCGCAGCCAAGAGCCTTCTGGAAGCACAGCGCCAGCACCTCATAGGCGTCACCAGCCTCCTCACGGGACAGCGCAATGTTCAACCAGGTCTTGGCCTCCTGGAGGAGAAGACAAAGTTGATGGCTGCGGCCCCTGCTCCCAAACACAAGATGGTGGGTAGCCGCCCTGGTGGTGCAAGGCTCCCCCCGCCCCCGTGCCCACCCCCGAGGGTGGCAGCCCCGCGATGGAGCCTCGGGCAGGACGGGGCCATGACTGCTCACCTCCAGGGGGTTGCCCTCCTGCAGCCTCAGTTCCGCTTCGTAGTGGTGCACAGCCTGGCGGTGGTCCTTCATGTCCCCCAGGGTGGCAGCCAGGGACACGTGGATGACAGCCAGCTCAGGCCCTGGCCTGCTGAGCAGCTCCGCAAAGCGCAGCTGGGAGGGCAGCCACCATGAGGCCAGGGCTGTGCCACCCCTTGCAGCCCCTGCCATCCGCCACGCCCGCTTGGCACACACCTGCTTCTGGTAGGCTGCAGCGGCCTTGGGAAAGTCACCTGCCTTGGAGAACAGGTCCCCTAGCTGCTCACAGATGCCCATGGCAACCTCAGGGTCACTCTCCTCAGACTCCTCTAGTCGCTGTTGCAGCTGGACCACTGCCAACACTGCCAGAAAGAGCCTTATGCAGGGATGGCCAGGCCAGGCCTGACCCAGCTCCAGCACCCACCAGACCCAGCCCCTGCTTACCCCCAATAAGGGGGTGGTAGAAGGGGCTACCTCGTGGGGGGTCTCAGCAAGAGAACCAACTAAGGTCAGCACAGGGTAGGGACTGGCCTGTGGCAGGAATGCAGGCAGGGGCCCTGGTGACCATTACTTAACAATGGAGTACACCGGGGCCACTTATCAGTCCCACTAGGCCATACACCTGCCGTTAAGCAGGGCATCTCGTCTTGGGTCTGCCAGTGAAGACGTCGGCTTATGAGCAGACACCAGCTTTCTGACCATCCAGCATGCCTCCTATACTTCTTGCTGAATGGAGGCTCACAGAACAGTGAGACCCCTCCTAACAGGAAGTGGCGGGGATGGGCCCCTCCCGACGGTGCCCCCTCCCCAAGGACGCATGCCCTGGCCTCCTCTGCTGAAGGAAGGAGCCCTCCCTACCCTGTCTTGGGGGGTCGAGCCCCGGGGGCCCCTCCTAGGCTCACCATACTTCAGGGTCCGACAGACTGAAGCTTTCTGCAAAGGCTTCTGGGAGCCGAGCCGATAGGCCTTCTTCAAGGCTCTCTTGGCAGCCAGGAAATCCCCGAGGTCTAGGAGGACCTGGGGGGCAAAGGAAGTTAAGCCCGCAGGCCCCCCGAAGGTCCAAGCCCACCCGAGGGCAGAGCCCAGGGCACCTGCGAAAGCAGCAGGCAGCACTCGCTCTCCAGGAAGCCCTGCTTCAGGACGCGTGCACACTCCCGCGCCCCTTCCAGACAGCGCATGGCCTGTGAGTGCTGCCCCCGCCGCCAGTGGATGGCCCCCAGGTTGTAGCGGGCTCGAAACAGGTCTTCATACAGGTGGTTCTGCCTGTGGGGGGATGGGGCTGTTGGTGCCCGGGGCTCCTGCACAGGGACAGCAGAGCAGGTACCCACTGACCCCACCGAGGGCTCCGGCCCCACAGTCAAGCCAAGCCTCTGCTCCCAGGAGACTGATGGGGCGCAGGGGTGAGCCAGCTGGCTGCCCTCGCCCTGGCCACTTCCTCCAGGGGCAGGAACCCAGATCCCCCTGGGGCCTGGTGGGGCCTTACTCGGCCAGGAAGATGCTCTTCTTGAAGTAGGCACTGCACAGGGCCACCTGCTGCAGGCTCTCACAGGTGAGGCCCAGGTTGAGGTAGACTCGAGTCCTCATCTCACTCAGCTCTCGCTTGGGCAGTGAACCTGGAAGATGCCCCTGCAGGCACTCAGTGCCCCACCCCCATTCAGGGTCTGCAGCCTCTCCCTGACCCTCCTCTAGCCTCTCCCTGTAGGTGCCAGGGGTTCTGCTGCAGATAGTGAAGGGAATAGAGCAAAGGCAGCCAGATCCAAGGTTAGGAGTCAGGAGGAGCACGGGCTTTGCAGGGCCGCAAAGTGGGGGGTGGGGTGAGGGGGGCTTCTGAGAGCCAGTCTCAGACTCACAAAGGGAGGAACCTAGACAGGGGATCCGCTACATGGGCAGGGAGGCTGTAGCCTCTTCTCCCTGCAGAGCACAGGAAGCCAAAGTGGGGGAGGGCCAGGCCTAAGGGCAGTCACCCTGCAGCTTCTCATCCAGGATAGCCAAGCTTTTCTCGAAGGCATCCTGTGCTTGCTGCAAGGCGTTCTGGGACTGGTGGTGGTCATAGATGTCCAGGTGGGTGCGGCCAATGGTGGCCCAGGCCCTCTGCTGCTCAACGTGGTTGGAGAGGGCACATGCCAGCTCCAGGTAGCGGTGCTGGTGCTGAGGGACAGAAGAATGGGCACTGTGAGCCAACCCCCACTGCAAGCAAGTCCCCAAGTGCAGGCTGAAGCCAGGCTGCACACACATTGTTTCCTCTATGCCAAGTGCTCCTGCGGGTACAGTGGCACCACATGCTAACCAGCCAGTCACGCAAGGAGAGACTGCCTAGGAGTCATTGGTGATGCGGGAACACAGAAGCCAGGGCAGTTCTCTGTGGATAAAGGGTCTGGAATCCCTCCCAGCCAGCCCCCGGTGATTTCAGCTCCACTAACATGTTCATCAGTGGTGTCTGGAGCCACGCTCCCAGGACAGGCTGTGGTGCATGCATCCAAGGACCAGGGTGACCACTGCTGGTGCAGGGCTCTCTGAAGCTGAAGCCGCATGGCACCATGTTCATGTTCCCCTTTTCCCTCCAGCCAGAGGCCTGGACGACAGAGACCCGGCAGGCTCTGACCCCAGGAAATGCGAACCAAGGAGAGTTGACTGCGGCCAGGCCAGCGTTGGGGAGGGCCGGTCTCCACCCACCTGCAGGGCAGCCGAGTAGTCCTCCATCTCCGCCAGCCGCTCTCCGATCTTGCGGTGGGCCACGGCGCAGCCCAGGGGGTCGTCGGTGGTCTCCAGGAGCTGCAGCTCTTGCTGGTGCTCTCGCAGTGCCTCCGCATAGCAGCCTGGGTGGGCGGGACAGGCTTCAGTTAGACTGGGCAGTGGGCCAGGGGCAGCAAAGCCAGTGAGATGTCGGCCGGCCGCTACTCAGGAAGCCCCCACCCCCGGTCCTCCCGGTCCCAGACCCCTACGGCCCCTACTCCACCCCACGCACCATGGCTGGCCAGGAGTTCCCCTAGCTGGTGGCAGACGGAGGCCTCCTCTCGCAGCTGGCCGCTCTTCTGGGCCTTAGCTTTGGCCTTGCTCAGCTCTGCAGAGAGAGAGACGAGGCCTGAGCGCTGAGCCTCTCCGCCCGGGAGGGCCAGGGCCGTCTCCAGCCCCCGCGCTCGGGCGCTTTTTTCTGGACTCACGGCGAAGCTCGCGTTCCAGGTTCATCCTGCACTCGCCGCACCCCGAGTTCCGGACTTTCCGCGCTCTCTGCTGGCGCGGCGGCCCCGCCCCCCTGGCCCCGCGCGCGCAGGCCCGGTCCGGCTGCGGAGCATCTCGGGAAGTGTAGTCCAGGCGCCCAAAGCATCCTGGGAGTTGTAGTAGGGCAGCGCTAGTGCTCGAAGCGAGGAAGGCGCCTTCAGCACCCGAGTCTTCCTCGAGCGGAGCCCAGGCCCCCCCGACGATCGCAGCCGCCCTTAGGGTGAGGTCTCCCGGGGCTCCCGCCGCTTGCTGCCGCTGTTCTGGACACCCGCGCGACCTGGCCTGAGGAACGCACTGCCCTCGCAGCGGAGGAGAGGAAGGCCTCGGGGACCACGGGCACTTGGGCGCTCGGCGCGCCGGAGTCCTCACACGCCGGGACTCCGACCCCCAGTGCTGCCGGCGGGAGGGGGGGTTTGAGTTCCAAAATGAACTGAACTTCTCAGTGTGCTCGACGGTTGTATTGCTGGAAAACTCAGCGTGCGCTCGTTAAAACTGCAAAACCGTCGTGTGCTGAGAGGTAAAGGGGGCAGGATCCGAGCCTGGAGCGCTGTGGCCTCAGAGCTGGGAGATCCAGGGCGTGGGGAGCCCTGGCGACCTCTAAGTGCCCGTCCTGTAACCCACGCCTGGAGAACCATACACCTGCTAGGCCGTGTGGCTCTCTGTTCCCCTGCCACTGCGGGTCCCTGGGCCCTAGGTGCCAGAGATGGTGCCCCAAAGGCCCTAGAGGAAGGAGGTCTAGAAGGACTGGGAGGCAAATGTAATAAAATAGGGCTTCCCTGAGACCTTAAAGAATCTGCCTGGAATGCAGGAGACCTGAATTTGATCCCTGGGTCAGGAAGATCCCCTGGAGAAGAGCATGCCTATCCATTCCAGTATTCTTGCCTGGAGAATTCCATAGACAGAGGCGCCTGGCCGGCTATAGTCCATGGGGTCGCAAAGAATCAGAAATGGAATCAGACCCAATGGGGTAAAACTCTCAGCCAGTGGATGGGCATCAAGGCCTGTTGGGGAGGGAGCTGTATGGAGGGTGGCTGGTCCACAGGTACAGGGAAGGTTGCCCAGGGCCAGTGGGTGGCTGCAGGGGTCGGGTGAGGCTGAGCTTGAGGAGCTGCAGGAGGGCCTACTCTCAGCCTCCTTGAAGGGTATGCTGCTCTCCCCTGCTCCCCATCGTTGCTAACATGGATCCCAGGGACAGGAAACCGAGGTGGCTGCTTGGCAGGCAGGCTGTGAGGTTCCAGGGGCACAGTGAGATGCAGGGTGGGGATAGGGGAGTTAAGCTGTGGGAACAGACTGTCCCAGCTGAACAGGGAGGGTGTCTCCCAACACCCCAACACCTCTGTGCCTCCAGCCCTCCAGCACCAGCATCCACAGGACAGCTCAGGTTCTGGGCCTGATCCCATTTGAGAGAGCACTCAGCTTCTCTAGCCTTGGCCTTCCCCACCCGTCAGACAGGGGTGCGCATCCAAGGCACTGCCACCAAGAGCTGAGGGGCTGGAGTGGGGAGACTGCAGGTTGGGGCCACCCTTAGCCCCTGGCTGGGAGGCCCATCCGTGAGGCTGTCTTGTAAGGAAATACAAACAAAACTTGGCTTGAAACTTTTTAAAAACTATAGATACAGAAAATTTCCAACGAGGTTATAGACCACAAAAGCAACATAGTATGTTGTAAAAATACCTCTTGACTCCTCTTTTTAAAAAATTATTTTTTATTAGTTTTGTAAATGTCTTACTTTGGGCTGAGAAATGTAGTGTTTAAAAGGAAGTGGGGTGAGAGGGGGAAGTGGGGCTCGACCTGTGCCCCCAGGCCTGCCCCCACATCGGCTGAGGTTGCACTCCCACCTTCACCAGCTCAGGATGCTAAAATGGATCGGGATCCTGGAGACAGACCTCTGGGGCCTTCTCCTTTCTAACAACATGACTTGGACACCCTCTAGTAAACCAGTGACTCCTGGTGAGATGCCACAGCAAATTCATGGCACCAGTCTCCATCGGTGGCCAAGAACACACTAGTGTCCCAGGGTGCCCGGTTCCATAGGCTGTAAGGCTCAGCTGCTGAGGTGACTGTCACAGGGTGGGGCTGTGGGATAGATTAGTAGTCTCGGGCACCCCCAGACACCCACACCGCTACAGGGAGGGCCTTGCCTGGGCACCAGCCCCATGCCCCCCACCCCCAGTGTTGGCTCGCAGGCTGGTGGAGCTCCTGGGCTGTGCCCCTCCATGCGCAGCTGACCTGTGAAGGCAAAGTGCCGTTCCTCCCAGCCCTCTACACACACGCAACATGGCTTGCCCGGCCCTGGTTTCACCCCCCAGTCACACATCTTCACCTGCCCACCCAGGAGAGCTGCCAGGCGGCCTGGCCCTCTGCTGCCTCAGCTTCACACAGGCACCCAAACACACACGGACCAGGCGAGCCTGCCCTGTCCTGCCCCCGCCATATGGTCACTTTGGAACCCACAGAGAGGGTGTTTGGCCCCAAAAGACCTGAGATGGTGTCACGGTACCATTCCACGCACAGGAGACGCAGCCAGCATGGACCTGAATGTCCTTGCCTGTGCTCACCGGCAGGTGGGGGCAGCACTGGAGGGCAGTGGGACCACAGCAGGGTGTGCCTGGGGTGGAGTCTTTCTTTGTGGAGGGTAGGCAAGACTGAGTTGGCCTTGCAGGAGTGTCTCCTGCCAGCACCAAGCCCTGGGTGGGGAACAGGGGAGCCCTGGGCCTGGGAGGGCTGCCTCGGCCACTAGTAACTGGGCTCAAGTTGTACCCCATAGCTCCTTCACCCGTCTGCTCAGCTCCCACCAGAGGGCCAGAAGAGAGCAGCCCCCAGAGACAGGCCAGGGTGGCCCTGCCCACCAAGGCTGCAGTGGGGGCCAGGCCAGCAGACGCTGCTCCAGGCCCGGGTGGGCTGGCCTGCGGGGAGGGAACCAGCTCTTTGGTACTGAAGACATGAGTGCGGGGAGCCTGGTCTAGCAGGGCCTGCACCCTCTACACGAACAGGCCTCAGGGTCCCAAGCAGGGCTCCCCCCCCCCACCCCCGTGAGGCCCACAGGCCTGCACCTCGGGGGGCCACCTCCCTAGGGGAGGAACCACCTCCCTGGGGCGGAACCACCTTCCTGGGGGAGGAAACACCCTGCCCAGCGCTGACTTTCACTGGATGCAGGACCAGTAGATGGTCCCTGAGAGTAGTCTGGGGGGCAGCTGGACCACTCAGACCCTCAGCCAGCCAGGCCTGCTCACTGCCAGCACAACCCAAAACTCCTCATGGCCTGGAGACACTGAGTCCTTGAGACTGAATACAGAAGATAGAGTCTCTTTTGCTAAATTTATGTAACTTAGACAAGAGCCTATAAAGGGTTTATTTTCTTGGGAAGAAACAGAAAATCACCCTGCATTCCGAAGAGCCTGCTGAGCCCTGTGGCGAAGTCTTGCCTCCCTGGAGCAGCTGGGGGTGTGTGTGCTGGGGAAACTGACCACTCGCTCCCCCAGGCCTACGACAGAGCGGGCGGCGACTCCAAGTCTCTCCTGAGGGATCGGCTCTGACCCTGGCCAAACTGAAGACCCTATCCTGTTCAACTATAGCCACGCCTTCCTCTTGAACAAAACAGAAAGTAGGAACAAGGGTGCCTTTTTAATTGCAATCAAATATGCTGTCTGCGGTCAGTGCCCCCGAGCCCGGCCCAGGAGCTGTGGGTGGTCCGGTGTGCAGCCCAGAGCAGGCGTGGGGCCCACTGCATACTGGGGCTGGAGCCAGGGCGCTGAGCCACGCCATACCCCTTGGGTCCCCGAGCAGCGTCTCCTCTTCGGGGGCCCAGCCTCCAGCGCCCAGGACAGGGGAGGTGGGGCAGAGGGCGAGGGGGCTCCCACCTTCGCACACACATGCAGACGTCCCAGGGTTTGCTTCCGTCCCTTCTCTGCTGAGATGGGCAAGGGCGCGGTGCAGCCGTGGCAGCAGGCGTGGGCGGGGCCACCTATTTCTGAATCTGGAACAGGAAGAGCCGCAGGTTGATGTTCTTGGCGGCCAGCAGCTTGTTGCACTCCACGGAGTCAACGATGGGCAGCGGCACGTAGTCCGTCTCATTGCTCTCGTTGGTGAACACGAAGTGGTAGATGACGGGGCTGATCTTCACGTCGTCGTACGGGCCCTTGAGCAGCAGGAAGGAGCACTCCAGGGGTGCAGTGACCTTGCTCTTGAGCAGGAGCTGGAAGGAGAGGGTGCGCTTGCACGAAAGGTTGGGGTTGCGCTCCGAGTCGTTCACGCGTGCCTTCAGGACCCACGTCTGGTTCAGCACTGTGAACCGAGGCGTCTCATAGTACAGACGCGTGATGAAGTCGTCTGTGCGGTATGGCCGGAACTGGACCTCTGTGGAGACAGACAGGCCGGGGCCGGCGGTCAGAGGGGGCAGGGCCAGGGTGGCGCCTTCCCGGCCGGCCGAGGAGAAGGGCTCGGCCAGGGAGGAAGGCAACTTACCCGGACACAGCAGCTCTACTTGTCACAAGGCAAATCAAACCCATTAGGGCAAACGAAGGCGCACGCAAGCTTTGGGGGAACAACTACAAACAGAAGTGACACTCGTTAGCGGCAGGGAACCCAGAGGCTTCGAGGGGAGAGTGGCCGGCGTGACCGGACCCCCACTGGCCCCTCCTCTCCCCCCTGGGGCCCCGCAGGGGGAGTGCCCCACCCAGGGGGCTGGGGTAAGCAGACACACAGACAGGATGCAGTTCTGTGAAAAAGTGCACTTTATTGGTTCCGATACAGAGCTGCCAGGAAAGCCGGTGGCCGGGCTGGCACGTGGCCCCGAGCCCACGCTGGGCGCCGAGGCGCGGCCCCATTGAGGGCCCAGTCCTGGCTCTGCCGGCTGGCCGAAGGGCCCTCAGTCAGTGGTGACTGCTGCCACACAGTCCTCGCAGCAGAGCCCGTGGCCCCTGCCGGCAAGTCCCTCTGCAGAGGCGGCCAATCCTCCCTTCCCGGCCACTGCCGCAGTCACGACGCCTCGGTCCACAGGGACTCTCCAGGCTGGGTGGTCTGGGACACGGTGCCCACCACGGCAGCCGAGGCTACGACTAACCAGAGCCATGGCCTTCTGCTGCTGAGGCCAGGCCCGTGGCTCCCTGGGCCTCCGCAGGCCCTCATGGAGCCAGGTCCAGCCCAGGCAGCACGGTCTGACTGCTGCCTGGCTGCCCTTGACCTGGAGCTGGCCGCCGGGCGTGAGCTCCAGCGAGCACAGGCTTCCTGCCATCCTCTGTCTAGAGCGAGCTCTGGCCTGACTCCTGCTCCCCAGAGTGTCCAAACGCAGCGGTGGTGGCCGGGAGAGCCCAGGAGATCCAGCGGGCCTGGGCGCAGTCCAGCCTGCCCATCCCTGGGCGTCCACTCCCAGCTCTGCAGTTTGAGTCGGGCCCCCTCAGCTCACTCTGGAGCCCCAGCCCTGCCCATCTTCTCACTGGCCCCAGGAAGCCCGCGGCCACTGCAGTAACTGCCTTTTGGCAGGACGCGACGTGATGACTGCTCTTCTTGCCCCTGGCTCCACAGGGCAGGCCCTCAGCTCCTGGAGCCCCCCAGACACACCCACCTTCCAAGTGAGACTCCACCGGTCCCAAGGCCGTGCAGTCCCCTGCAGTGAGGACACCACTTTGCCGGGGTCACGGGACCAGGGTGGGGACCCCAGGGAGAGGGGTCTCTGCAGAGCCATGCAGGGGACCCCAGGGTCCTGCCCGGCCCCCTTGCTCGGCCTCCAGCCCTCTTCCCCGAGGCATCCTCCCATGCGCCAGGAGTTCGTTCAGAGCCTGGCCACCGGGTGCATCTGCCCCAGCTCCTGGCTCTTGGCCCCGTCCCAGCCCGCGTTGGGTGCAGCAGACAGCAGGGCGCCTCACCTGTGTAGCCGATCTTTTCGAAGCTGAGCAGGCTGAAGATGCTGTTATAGAGCTGCATCTCCTTGCGGTGGCTTTGGTCCATCTCATCCAGGATCTCCATCAGCTCGTTGCCTGTCTTGGTTGGGTGGGCACACGCGGCCTCGTGCACCGTCAGCTCGTGGAAAGGGCCGTGCCACGGGCAGCCGATGCGCTTGTACTTGCACTGCGTCACCCTGGGGAGGCGGTGAGCACTGCGGTCACACCCTGCCCACGCAAGGTGGCCGTGCCAGGGGTCCTCCCAAGGGGCGCCTCCACCCAGCCCTGCTCACGCGAACTGCTCCCTCAAGGACAAATACCCCATGTGCCGGCCCCGAGAAGGGGTGAGAGCTCAGGAGGCCCTGGGAAGGAGCAGGGCATATGTGAACTGTGGGTGTTCATACCATCTATACCCACCGGGGTGGGCCCCCCGGGGTGGGCCCCCCCCTTTAGTCCTGAGCCCCACATGGCTCCACTCCAGGGAGGCTCAGTGGCCTGGAGAGATCCTAGGGGATCCCTCCGCAATCCTAGGGGATTGCAGAGCCTGTGCCCCCTCATGCCACGATCCCAGAGCCCTTGGGCTGGGCACACTCTACTGGCCCAGGACCACAAGGACAGGCTCCAAAGAAAAAGTCACCACACAGCCACAACGAACTCTGGAGGGCCAGGGTGACTCCAGAGGCTGCCAGGTGCGGATCTAAGCCCTGTCTGTGGGACCTCCTGCCTGCCCCAGCAGCTTCCCGCTGACCCCGCCCTGCCAGGTCCTGGAGGCGGGTGGGCCAGCTGGTCCAGACACTCACCTGTCCTGGCACTCCTCTTTCTGGTGCCTCTCCAGGATGGAGCGGGGGAACTGGCACAGGCAGAAGCCACACTCGGAGGGCAGCTCGCTCACGGCCTTCTCCACGGCCAGGTTGCGGCAGCAGAGGCTCTTACTGATCTCGCAACGACAGTTGGGGCACGTGGCCTGCTCCTCCTTCAGCCGGGCATCTGCTAGTAGGTGGATAAAACAGCCAGCGCACATCAAGTGACCGTTAGTACACTGCGGAGAAGGAAAGGGAGATGAAGCTCACGGACCTGCGGGACCAGGCAGAGGCGCACTTGCCCCATGGCTGGCCCCTCCCGGGGCTGCACCTGCAGGGGCCGCGGGCAGGCAGCGGTCTGACAAGCACAGGGCTGGCCTCCAGAGCCCGCACGGCCCTGGGGGAGGGCGGGCCTCGAGGTGGCCCTTGCTGCCAGCAGAGCCTGACTCGGGGACGCCTGGAGCACACGTGCTCTCGGTGAGCTCCCCACCCCCGGCAGGTGCGCCCTCACCCAGGCCCCGCCACACTGGCCTCCTGGGCCAGCACAGGTGGCAAGGCAAGTCTCCCCCGAGGGGCTGGCTCCCGCCAGTGGCTTTCTTGATGGCTGGCAGCACAGCCCGGGGTGATGGGGAGGCCCTTGTCCTAGGCCGAGCACAAGGGCAGCGCGTGTCTGCAGGCGGTTGCTGGCTTTTAGCCTTGGAGCCGTCCCCTCCCTTTCTGAGCCTGTTGGATCCAAGGCCCAAACACTGCGGTTGTCCACCTCCCCTCCAGCCTGGGGGCCTGGTGTGTGGACAGCGGGCTGCCGGCTCAGCTCCCTCACTGAGGGAGGGTGGTCCACACATCCCCAGAGCACCAACTTCGTGCCACTGACACAGGCTGTGGGCTCGGGTCTGCAGGGACTCACAGGGTTGGGGTAGAAGAGGCCCAGAAGGAAATCAGAGGTGCAGAAACAAACGAGCCATGTCCTCTGGGGCACACTGGGTGGTCGCTGAGCCTGGGAGGGAGTGTGGTGCCCTCCTCTGGGCACCCACCTCCCCTGCGAGACGCCCAGGGCAGAGGATGAGCAGGCGGACAGTGCGCCCACCAGCTCCCCTAGGGCCCAGGACCCTTCTGCAAGTGGGATGCAATGCAGTTGAGACAACCGGGGCTACTGCCAGGCCAGGCCCGCAAAAGGTGGGTCCTCAATGAACACCAGCCTCCATCCCACCGCCCCAGGGTCCGGGCATGGAGCTGAGGGTTGCAGGAGGCCGAGTGAGCTCTCAGCACCGGCAGGCCATGCTTGGGGTCTAGTGGGTGAGGGGACTGCGTGCTGAGGGCTGACTGGAGGCCAGAGACAAAGGCCTCAGACACAGAACTCAGGTCCACATAAGTGCCCTTTATCAGCTGCACTCAAATCTCAATTTCTAAGTCAGGTGAAAGGTTAAAGTGTGCGAGATGAGGGGGAAGCCTGGCAGGGTCTGCTCTGGACATGCGGGCTGGCTGAGGGTGGGGGTGAGGCTGGTGTCAAGAACAGTCAGGGCAGAAAAGGAATCTGTCCCGTCCACCCCCCGAGTCATGGAGAAGCCAGAGAGGTCTGAGTGGACAGTGGGGGACCAGGCACCACAGGCTGCTGCCGCCCACCCAGGTCGGGTGTGTTCTCCAAGCCCCCGCGCAGGTGGGCCCGAGGGCCTGGCTGCACCGAGCCACATCCACAGAGAGGGTCGCTGTGGCCTCCAGAGGCAGAGAGGCAAGCAGGACATGCTAACCTGACCACTGACTCATGGGAGGAAGTGCCAGGCAAGGCAGCACCACACCTGCCCAGCACCCCAGGGAGGGAGCTGGGCCGGACACTGAGACCCCAGGGCCTGGGACCCCACACTACTTTGTGTGACCAACGTTAGTTCTAGATGCCCTCAGGCAGGGCCCGAGGGTCTGGGTGGAGAGCAGCAGCTGCTGCTGCTGGGCCCGGCCCAGCTGCCTTTTCTAGTCCCTGGTGACCCAGCCAGCGTGTGGGCCTGAAAGCAAGAGATGCGGGATGGAGTCCAGGGGCCTCGGGAGGGATGCAAGGCTGCCCGGAGTGTGACTGCTCGCTCCCGGCCCTGCCCTGAAAGCCCACTGTTCGGGAGCAGACGGGGTGATCTGCAGGCCTCCCCTCGGAACCCGGGAGTTGCAGGCACAACCCTGTTCCAGGCCAGCTCCCGTCCAGCCCCCCAGAGCCTCCAGACCTAACACAGGCACCAGCCCTCTCCTGGCCTCTGGGGAGACACGGTGATGGCCCCTCCAGCCCTAAGAGCTCATTTCTCAGATGGAACACGGTGAAGCAGTGCTGCTGGCCTGGCTGAGGGACAAGCAAATATCCACAGCTAGTCCCTTATCAGCCAACCAAGGGACACTCTCTGGGGGGACAACAGGTGACCCACCTGCGGGTCTATCTGCAGTCACCACACTCGAGCCCTCCCCACATCCAGGACCTCCTGGACCCCCAAGTAAGACCCAACTCTGCACACAGGCATGGCCAAGGCAGCGTGCCTCTTGCCCAGCCAGAAGTTGGGCTTCAGAGGGCCCAGCCCAGCACTGGCTGTGTGCCAAGACTCTGATGGACAGCACCAGACAGGGCAGGCCAGAGTGACCCACACAACTGCCAGGGCCAAGGCCCTGAGAGCCTGGGCCCACCATTGAGCAGTTCCTGCCGCACCTAGCCTGGGCTGCTTGCCCACCACCTGCCAGGAAGACCTGAGAGACAGGGAAGATTGGGGAGGGGGCTCCAGGCTGACCAGACCCCACAGGCCACTGGCAGGATGACCACAGACCGGTCACTTCCCTTTCTGGGCCTCAATTTTCTCAAGCACATAAGGCAAAGGGACTTCCCTGGAGATCCAGTGGTTTGATCCCTGGTCAGGGAACTAGATCCCACAAGCTTGTGCCACGCCGCGCACGCCCCCCCCGCCACAAAAAAAACTGCAATGAGAACAAGCTGGTCTTGCCATGTGCAGCAAAGGTATGACAGGACCACACGAGGGCACAGAACTAACTGCCACCACCAGCGGGCCTCTGCACACCCCTGCCCAGGAGCCTGAGGAAGGGCTCCAGGCACAAGCCTGCCTCAACAAAGGCCCTCCCTCCCACTGGGTTCTCTAGCCAAGTCCCTCTGCAACAGCCCTGATGAGGGCATTTGCACCTGCCCCCGAGGTCATCACCTGGCCAGTGCACCCAGGCCGTGCAGGTCAGGCCTCTTCTTGAACCACTATTCCCTGGGGGAGCTAGAGGCCGTGTCTGCACTCCTGAGGAAAAGCGCTGGGCCTTGAGACAAAAGCAGGTCTTACAAAGTGCCCTCAGTACTTGATCAAGTCCTTGACCAGTAGGCCTTATAGCCTGGAGTGCCTGGTCCCCTCAAACCCTGGGGTGCCCCCTAAACACCACTGCTTACCAGTAAAGGCAGGCTCAGAACCCGGACCCACGGGACCAGCCCACCCTCCAAGCACAGTGGAGGCACCAACCATCTAAGTGCCCTTCAGCCCAGCTGGAGCTGCACCCCCACCTCCCATCACCTGGCCCAATAGGGCCTCATGGCACCTCACACCCCTGCACCCTCTGTCCAATGCCTCCTTGACCTCTTTCATCAAGAGACGCAGAAGGCGTCTCAGGGCAAGCCAGGACTCCAACGTTCCCCCAGGTTTCAGGGCTGAAGCTCTGGGCCAGCAGCCCCTGACCCCCCACCCCAAGGCTCAGGGACCTGGGCGGGGACCAGGAGTGCTGCCCGGACCAAACGTTAACTCAAGTGACAGCCAGCTTAAGCAAGCACAACTTCTCGTGGCCACAGACTGGCTCTTCCCCTGGTGTGGATGGCTAAGCAGACAGGTTCTCAAAGCGGGAGCTGGCAGTTTCGGCACTAGGGAAGAGGACCCCAGGGCACGCGGGTGGGCAGCCCCACGGGAAAACCCTGAGCATCACCATGAAGAGAGTCTGCAGCACCGGGCAGGTCAACAGGCACTGAGGCGGGGCACTCACAGGATCCCCAAGGCAGGTACCCATGCTGGCCAGGACCAGGGCAGAGATGGAGCCACCCCTGCCTCAGGCCTTTCACCCACACGACTGCCCACCAGGTAGCCGAAGCCCTGGGCTGACCTGAGGCCTGATGGAGACAGATGGCACAGCAGCAAGCCTCAACCCTCCCCCAGGGTCGACAGTGCCACTAGCCGGGCAGGTGGGGTGGGAAAGGCATCCCACAGCAGGGAGAGGACGGCCTCAGCCCGGGGAGCTGCCTCAGCAAGGCCTGCGAGAGTGGGAGGGGAAAGGACCGGAGAGGGCCCCCAGGCAGAAGGGGCACCAGAGGAAAAGGCTGGAGGGGGCTCAGGCCGGAGGCAGTGGACCAGGAACCAGGCCAGCTGGCACCACAGCCTGTGACAGAGGCCCCAACTTCTCCACCCTCACGGGGGCACAGGCGCTCTCCTGGCTGAGAACCAAGTCGGGGTGGCAGAGCCTCTTGGGCCTGTCCTCCAGAGGCTGGTCTACGGGTCAGGGCCTTTGCTGACATCAGCGGGGTCAGGGACAGGTCTGCCTTGCCTGAAGGGCTACGGGAGAGCCCGGACGGGGGTAAGAGGTCAGCTGAGGGGTTAGCACCCCAGGCCCACCTGCTGAAGCTGTGTTTCCCCAGAAGATGGCAGAGGAGCCGGGTCACAGCACCTGGGGCCCCAGAACTGCATGCAGAGCAGGCACAGCACCGCTACCCGCCGCGCCCACCGCAGAGCTCCTATCCTCTGTCCCCCTCCGGCTGGCTACCCTCACCTGGCTGCCCGCTGCTGTGCCTATCCGAGAGCCTGGAAAGCGGCTGCATACCTTGTCAGGCCAGGCACCAAGGATGCATCTAACACCCACGTAAGAACAGCAAAACCAGCACCTGCTGTATCTGCTGCAATCCTGACCTGACCCAACCTAACAAAGGCCATGTCGAGAAGCAGTTGCATGAGCGCCCTGGTCTGACTCCAGAGCAAGAGTCCCAACCCAGGTGGTGTGGCAGACTGGGTGTGGGCAAGGGTTTCCAAGCAGGGACAGGTGACCAAGCCCATGCACGTCACCGTGTCTGCTCTCGGCACTAACTAGGCTTCTCCAGAGGCATGAAGGTAGGAGCTGGCGGCCAGAGAGCAAACTCTCGAGTTGTGTGCCCAGCCACATCCAGAGGCCTATGGAGACACCCAGTCACCCCAGCACCAGGCACTGTATGAGGGCTCAGCATTGTCACTGGCTCTTCTTCTCACCCCCAGAACTGGGCACCAACTGCAACACCCTCAGATGCATGGCACGGCTGGTGCCAGCCCCAAGCCACGTATCCTGGTGGGGTCAGGCTAAATGTTGCCTGTATCAACAGAGAGAAAAATATACCAAAACACCAGAAGTGAGCACACCAGACAGCCCACCAGTGTAACTCACCAAGACGGCCAGCAGAAGTGGAGAGGCTGAGCCCAGGCCAGGAAGACACGGCCCCAACGAGGGACACGCAGAGAGCTCTGCGTCCACTCATTTCAAGGCAGTATATGCAGGACCCATGCCATCCTTGACCAGATCCTCCCAGGAGAAAATGGTGCAGGACTCCAGGTCCATTTCAACCTCTCCCCCATCAATGACCCCATCCAGGGTGGCTGTGAAGGTGACCTGGAGTACTACTCGCAGGAAGGAGCAACCAAGAAGCCTTCCCTTGAGGCCCCACTCACCCCAGGCTTCAGTGTGGGCATGGCTGGGCATCCACACCAGGGGCCCCCATCCCACAACAAGTCTTCGAGGAGCCAAAGTGAGTTCTGACATGTTGCAGGGCTCTGACCAACTTTCCAGAGCCAATGGCTCTCCCACTGACTACATGCTCTAAAGCATTCTCAAGCCCGAGATGAGAGGAAATTCACTCCCTGCCAAGGCCTGGTGTCACTGGGGAAGGATGGAGATGGGGCAGACGGCCTGCGCCAGCACCATCCGTGGCTCTCCTTGCTCAGCAGGCCCATTCCTGGGGAAGCACTGAGCAGAGCCCACGACGTCATGGGCAAGGCCAAAGCCCACGTGGCCGCAGTGCCTTCACCCTTCATCAGAGCTGCTCAGCCGCCTGCCTCCAGCCAGGCCAGGCCAGACCTCAGCTCTCGGCACAGTGTGAGCCGGTTTGAACCAGCCAGGCTCAGAGGCCCGGTCACCAGCAGCTCTGGCCAGAGGCAGAAAGGCAGCTCTCCCTGCTGAGTGGACCAAGAGCTGGCACTGCACGGTCTGTCTCACGCCAGGTCCAGCTCCAGCCCACTCACGAGGGGAGATGAGGCACCCCCAAATTCCTCTGGGATTCCGCACCACTGACTTGGTTTCTCAGTGTCTCACTTAAGGCTCAGGGAAAAGTCCTTGAAGAATCAAAAGGTCATGGGCAACCAAAAAGGGTAAGAGGAAGGACAGAGCCTCAGGTGCATCTCGAAGCCTGAGGGGCTTATGAGAAGCACTACCCCCATTTGTACTGAGCCAGGAGGCCTGTGGTACCCGTGAACTAGGACCTCTGGCCAGGAGCTTCCCAAAACCCACGAAGGTGAGTCGAAAACCAGTGTCCTCTCCCAAGGAACTCAATCCACTTCCCCATTTCTCTCCATCATCCAGGCACACTGGGGTCGTCCCAAGCAGCCTCCTGCCAGAGCAGGAAGGAGCCAGAGATCCAGAGGCTGGGAAATGACAATCCACACTAGCCCTGCACTATTTAGCACAAAAACGACCTTCTCACCACAGCCCCCAGTTTGAGCGCAAGCAGGGGGACAAGGCCTCATCAGTCATGTCCAGCTCCTGTAAATGCAAACAAAGGTGACAAGAGTTCCTTAAAGCAGTTGGGGGAGGGAAATCAGAGATGGGGGATGGAGTGGAAAGACAGCAGAGAGAGCAGAACACTGCCCAGTGACTCTGGGACCAGAGTGTGACCCTGTTGCTGTGTGGCACATGAATAGGATCCCCCAGGGTCAAGTACCCTCTCTGGTAGGCCTGAACTGGTTAAGGAGTCCAGCCACTAGGCTGCCTCTTCATATATAAAGAAAGTCAACAGACCTCCTGGAGCGCCTGTAGCCTAGGAAGCCAGACCTGGTGTGGGTGATGGGGGACGGGGCAGGAGCCCAGTCTGAGGCAAAGCAGGTCCAGAAGGCGCTGGGCTGGGTTGGGGAAGGGGCCCAGGCTGTGGGGTTTGAGGTAGGCAGTTCATACCAGGAGTGAGGGTAGGGGTGGGGGAAGGCAAGGACGTGAGCCCTTCCCTTCTCAAAGTTTTTCCAGAAATAAATAACAAGAAGAGGATTTTTCCACTGCAAAGGGTAAAGGGATACAGGACGAGCATGAGGACAAATTTGGGGGCGGGGGGGGGTGTCTGCAAAGAAAGTGACAAGAACTCTTGAGGAAGCGCCAAGACCAGGGGCTCCTAGAGCCCAGGGAGCTCAGGGCTGCGGGGAGCAGGCCGGGAAGTGGGGAAGAGCCCACATCTGTCGCTAGCCTTCTCTGGGGTCAGTTTGAAGGTGGGCTGGGGAGTGCTGAAGAGAACAGGGGAAGCGGGAAAGAGAAGGGGCGTCTAAGTGGGAGACAGGAGGTTCCCATCAGGGTATAAGAGCAGTCACAACAAGGAGAAAAAAAAAGGGGGTTCCGAACAGGAAACGAAAAAGTTGCCAGAGAATGAGAAAGGAGCTTCCGAACAGGCGCCAGAGTCCCACTTCTGGGCCCCAGGGCTCCGGCGTGGCCTCCGAGGAGACGCGGTGCGCGGGGAGGGGGGGGAGCTGTCTCTTATACACATCTGGTAGTGCTTCTTTGAGCCAAAATTCTCTGAGCTGATTGGAACCAGGAAAAATGATAAGAATATATTTGAATAATCATACAAACTAAGGCTTGCTGATTCTTTCATAAGAATTTATCCTTTAACTTTTTAATACAGGGAGGATTTAACACTGTGAAGTCTACTCATGGATTTATACAGCTTTATCAATATGTGATTTACATACATAATTTAACAAATTACATATGTAATTTCAGTTCAGTTCAGTTCAGTCGCTCAGNGGGGCTGGAGCCGAGCCGGGTCGGGGTCGGGCCGGCGGCCCTACCTGGTACACGGAGGCCTTGGGCAGGTCCAGGCAGACCGTGCAGCACAGAACCGAGTAGAGCCGCTCCTCCAGCTTCCCGCTGCCCGCCGCCGCCGCCGCTGCCGCCGCCTCGGCTGCCTCGGCCGCCCGTAGCCGCTTCTTGGGCGGCGCGTCGGGGTCGCCCGCCGCCTCCTGCAGCTGCCGGGCGCCGGCCAGTCCCGCCTCGTCTGGGAGCCCGGGCCCCGCCGCCTCACCCAGCGCCGCCGCCGGCCCCGCGGCCGCCCCGGGCCCGGCCCCGACCCCGACCCCGACCCCGGCCCCGGCCCCGGCCCCGACACCGGCCGGCACGGAGCCGGCTGGCCCCACGGCCGGGCCGCCTCCGCCAGCCTCCTCGGCGCCGGACATCGCGGCCGGCTGGCCCGGAGGGCGGGTGCCGGCGCGCTCCCGCGGCTGGAGGTTAGGGGCGCCGCGCGCTCCCTCTGCCCTCTCGCCGCCGCCGAGACCCCGCAGCCCCGCTCCCTGCGCCGCCGCCTCAGTGGGTCTGGCCCGTGCGTAGCCCCGCAGCCGCCGCGGCCACCAACCCCGGCGCGGTCACCATCTTTGTTTTCGCTGCGCTCTCCCCCACCTTCCACCGCCGCCTACGCCCCCTCTTTCTCCCAGTCACGTGAGCTGCGTGAGGCCAATGGGAGGGCCTCTCAGGCGAGACACCGAGTCGTCCAGAGCCAATAGGCGCGCGAGGACCCGCCCCTGCAGAAGGTGGGCGGGGTCCCGGGCGACCAGCAGAGGGGTGCTCACCCGGGTGGGGAAGTCCTGACGTACAGTACCTGGTGAGCAAGGTGCTTCCTGCCAGTCCAGGTTCGGACTACACGCCTTGGGTACCCGGGCAAGAAGGGCAACCTTGGACTCCCACGTCTACATGCCTCTGCGCCTTTGTCCCCAGACAACCAGTCTTGAGTGCGCGAGGCTCTAGCCTAGCTCATCGGAGCGAGAAAATGCCGGCTACCTCTCCCTCTCTGCCCAATCCCATCTCTTAACCCGGGGGTTCGGAGCTGCAGTGCGGTCTACTAAGGAAAGCAAGGGTCTTAGGAAATCAGGACTTGCCTTGCACAGGCCGAAGGGCAAACGGGTAGAGGTTGAGTCAGCCCTGGGAGAGGATGTACATTTCTGTGAACAGCTGTGGGCCTGGTTTGGCTTCATCCCAGCCGGCGTCCAGTGATGGTCACTGCCTCAGAGGACCACCAGCCAGACCTTGCAAGGAGATACATAACTCCATCGTGTCCCAGGAGAGCAAGGGCTCCTGTATCTTCTCAGTCCAGGGGTCCTCCTGACAACAGTGCCGTCAGGCCAAGTTGAGGGAGACCCCCAGAGTTGGTCCTGCACATTTCCTTCTTTTGCTCAGGAAAACCAGTTGCTGCCCTGGGAGCCTTAGGAAGTTCACTGCAGGACTCCTCAATCTGGCTAAAGAAGAGGCAGAGTCCATATTCCTGCTAAATCCCTCAGGTTTATTGGAGACCAAGCCTCTCTCTGGATCCACAACCATGGCCTGCCCAAAATCAAGCCTGAGAACGTGCCTGGNAATTAAAATTAAAGAAAAAGAAAGAAAGATAAAGCATTTCTGTCTCAAAATTCTAAACTCTTGAAGTTAGTAGCCTAAATTTTAAAGAAACTTATTCTGTGTTTCAAGAGTTTATTTAGGAATCTATCAATATTTTTTTCTTGGTTATACATGTTCTCCTCCTGAGTGCAGAACTATGTGTTCCTTGAAAGTGGCAGATGCGAAATGGGTACAAAGGTACAAAGGAATGGAGCAGGCGTGAACTGCGAGACAACTTTGGCCAACATCTCAGAATATTGTCCTTTTGAAATCGACTGAGTCACCAGTGGTCCCTGAGTCTCTGAAAAGGCAAAACTGTAGTCATGACCATTCAGCTCTGAACCTCCAGTTTGCTTCAAGTGCTCAGAGTGTGCATAATCCATTTCTTAGACAGTCTCAGCCATAGAACTTTGTGTCTCCTCTTCAAGTTATCTCCAGCCTGAAAATTTCTGCTCACATGTTCCTTTCTCTCAGGTTCAAAGGAAAGAACAGGGAGATAATCCATTTCGTTTCTTTTTTATTCCAGAATACATCAAAGGAGTAATGCATCTGCCTTTATTCAGTGATAGAATATACTGTTCATTGTATCCACTAACCTCTTATGGCGGGGAAGGCAATGGCACCCCACCTCAGTACTCTTGCCTGGAAAATCCAATGGATGGAGTAGCCTCGTGGGCTGCAGTCCATGGGGTCGCTAACAGTCGGACAGACTGAGCAACTTCACTTTCACTTTTCTCTTTCATGCATTGGAGAAGGAAATGGCAACCCGCTCCAGTGTTCTTGCCCGGAGAATCCCAGGNCGAGGATGGGTCGGGAGGGGGAGCCGAGCGCTGTCCGGCGGAGGTGTCCCTGGAAGAGGCTCTCGTGCGTCTTGCCGAGTTCCTCTCAGTCCAGCTGGGGGCGGAAGAGAGCTTTGGGACTCCTCCCGACCTGAGCAAGGTGAGCAGTTGAAACTCTTCCAGCAACCTGTTCTGTCTCCCCAGGTCCTCTGATCACCATCCATCCCTGTTTTCCCTCCACCCGGCCCCCATTCTTCTCCACTTTGATGCCTCTTTCTTTCCCAGCCCGGTGATGTTCCCCCACTGTTGACGGTGACTGGTCAACTCTTGGCTCTCCTGGCATGGATTCGAAGTCCCAGGGGCAGGCAGGCCCTGTCCCAGGGGACGCAGCCTGTCTCAGGGGTGCAGCACCCTCCTCCTGCTGGTGCGTAAGGAGTAGTGAGCTGAAGAGGGAGTCTGACCGGGGGTTGACGCCCCCCAGACCCCGAGCGGCCAGATGTGAGGTGCCCCCTTTCAGGCCACAGAGCTCTTCTGTTCTAACTGGGTCCACCCCACCCCAGGATCCCCATTGCAAGAAGAAAGCCCTTCCCTTTCACAAAGGGGTGAGGCCCAGGGACAGCAGCCTCCTCAGCTGGAGGAGGACCAGAGGGCTTGGCAGCGGCTGGAACAGCTCATCCTTGGACAGGTGAGGAGTCCAGAGCAGTTGGGACCTGGGCATCTAGGAAGGGCCTGGGAGTCTGGGAGGGGACTGGAAGGAGGTGTTCCACCCTGTGCCCCTCCCTCCTTTCCAGCTGGAAGAGCTGAAGCAGCAGCTGGAACATCAGGAGGAGGAGCTGGGCCAGCTGCGCCTGGGAGTGGTGAGGCTGCTGGATGGGGGCTGGACGAAGGACCCAAGAGGGTACCAGCCTCCAGGTGAGTCCTGAGGGCTTCCTTCTCTCCCAGGGAGCAACAGACTCAGAGAAAAGGGTTCAGCATCTGACTCTGGAGAACAAAGCCCTGAAACAGAGCTTGAGCCTTACTCGGGACCTCCTGCTGCACTGGGGCCCTGCTCCCAGCACCAGGGCCCCCCAGGTATCCTGCTTCTTAGCTGCGACCATCCCTGCAGCCTGGGGCTCCCGCACAACTGGTCTCCAGCAGCACTGCCCGTACTTTCTCAGGACTCATGCTCTGACCCTTCAGACCTGGGCCCAGACTGTGGGCAGCAAGTGCACGGCAGCCCTGTTCAGGAGACGGATGCTGGGACCTTCCTGGTGCTCCCGGGGCTGAGCCTCTGCACTTCTCATGCAGGAGGCCTGTTTCCATCCCTGGGCAGGGAATTAGATCCCACGTGCCTCAACTAAGAGTTTGAATGCTGCAACTGAAGATCCCACACAGCCTAATAAATGTTTTCTTAAAAGGGGTGGTGGGGAGACTTGAGAATCCCCTCACTTCACTCCAAGGCTCCTCCCAGTGGCTGACTCCAGGGGAGCAGAAGGATTTGCGGACAGGACCCTTGCATGGAATTGGGAGGCATGGATGTGTGACCAGCTTTACAACCCTCTCTTAACTTTCTCATCCGTAAAATGGGGCAGCTGGAATGCACCCCCAAGTTGCCTCCTGCCTCCAGTTTGACTGGCTCCCACTCCCCTTGCAGGAGGAGGCAGAAGCCCTGCTGGAGCTCCGGGGGCGGCTTCAAGAAGCCCAGGACACCACGGAAGCCCTCCGAGTCCAGGTGGGCACTGGGCCCAGGGGCTGGGAAGTCTGGGGTGCTGGGAAGGGGGTGTCTGAGGCAGAGCCTGGTAAGTGCCTGTTTCCTCAGTGACAGGGGTGGGGTTGGGTGGGGGCAGCTAGGGGTGCAGGAGGTGCAGCTGCAGGGCCTTCAGGGGGCCCTCCGGCAGCTCCAGCAGGAGACCGAGCAGAACTGCAGGAGGGAGCTGCAGCAGATGCGAGGGCAGCTGGCAGGTAAGCTCCGGGGCTGTGGAGCGCATGGCGAGGCGTGGCGTCTGGCCTCCCCTCACTATGGCCTCCCCCGTAGGACTTCGTGCTCGCATGGCCAGCTTGCGTCAGGGCTGTGGGGACCTCCGGGGACTCGTCAGCACCTTTACCCAGAGCTGCCAGGGTTCTCTGAGCGAAGCCCAGGGACAGGTCAGGACTGCTTGCTCCCTCCCTCGCACTTGCTCTCTGGCAGCCTTTTCACTGGCCTTCCCTTGGGGAGCCCCTGTCCCCGCCTCCTTTCCACTCCCAGGGTGTTGTCTGCTCTGACGGAGACCAGGGGCTCTGGAGCCAGAGTGACTGTGTCCTGTGCAGACTGGGGTGACAGTGGATCTCTCACACAGTTGCCAGGAGTCACCATTCTCCTCAGGTCCCTGAGCTTCATCCCAGGTCACTGAGAGATCACCCCTGCCCCCCAGGGCCTGAAGCCACAGAAAGTGGTAGATCACCACAGCTGGGCTGCGTAGTAGATCCTGCCCTCAGCACTGCATATCCCAGCTGTTTGCACTGCCTCCCCTCCCTGTGCCGGCCCCTCCCTCACATCTCTGTTCCCCCAGGTTTCCTGGGCTCTGGGGGCACTGTCAGCTGACAGGGCTGGGACTCAACTCGCAGAGGTGCGGCAGGGGCCTCTGCCTGGATGCCCAGGGCGGCTTCTGGAGCTCAAGGGTACAGCAGGTTTGGGGAGCAAAGGGTTGGCGTGGCAGAGGTTGGGGACGTGGAGGCTCTTCACACTTCAGGACCTAGGAGGCAGCCCCTGGACCTGATCTCCACCCCAGGAAACATCCGTGTGCTGTGTCGGCTGAGGCCAGGGACACCCTCCAGCCTGGTGAGCTTAGAGCCCGGCCCGGGTGGCACTGTTACCACCTGCTATCGAGGGCACCAGCGTCGCTTCCGCCTAGACTGGGTCTTCCCTCTGCACGCCAGCCAGGAGGAGGTGATGCTCCACCCTTGGGTCTGTGTCAACTGTCTCTCAGATCCCCTGGAGTCCTCAGGAGGCTCCTGTATGTCCACCCTCCTAGGAGAGAGGGTGGTTGGACTCCAGCAAGGAAGGGAGAGGAGCCAGGGGGCCTGGGAGCAGGGCTGGCATCCTAGCTGGGCACCTGCTTTCCTCCCAGGGTTTTTCCTTTGCATCTGGCCACCAAGCTTTTGCAGGCCGGGGAAGACAAATTATGGCTTAAAGAAAGATTAACATTTTCAAAAGTTAACTTTGTGCCAGGAGAGTATGTGTGAGGTGACAGTCCCGCAGGGCTGCAGGGCACAGCTGGGCCCTGCTGTGCCCGGGGACCTCCGTCCCCCAGGCTTCTCTGGCTGTCCACTCCCCTGGCCCAGCATTCAGACTGACCCACTCTGAGGGGGATACCCCTCCTTGCTTTGTGGTTAGGGGAGTGGGGAGCACACGTGCGCTTCCAGCACCTGAGCTCTCCCAATCCCCTGCTCAGATCCTGCACTCCTCCCCTTTGCTGCCAGACCCAGGGAGCTGGAAAGCAGAGGCTTAAGTCCCAGCGCCCACCACACCCTCTCCATTGCACACACACTGTGCAGCTGGAGCTTCCTTAGCTCAGGAACAAGGCTGAGAGCTGGGAGGGTGAGGTGAGAGGCAGAGCTGTCAGAGATCAGACTGTGGTGGCCTCACAGAGACAGACTGGTGAGAGTGCCTGGCAGGTGGCCAGGGCTCCCTCTTTCACTTTCTGGGGCCCCACAGCTGTTTGCCACCTACCTCCATTTACCCCCACACCACCCCTGCCCTGTCTTCAGCCTCCATGCCAGCTACAGCCCTGGACAGGGGCCCCTTTGTGCACTGTCTTCCAGGTAGACAGGGCCCTCCGGTTCTGGAGGAAAGAGTTAAAGGCATCTGGTGCTGAGGCCCCTCTCTGCAGGAGCACCCCTAGTGCTCCTTTCTAGCCATGGAGTCTGAGCCATCTCACTGGCTGTTCTGGGTTCTGCTCTAGTGTCTGGCAATCAACATTTCAGACAGCACTGGCTCCCCACTCAGTTACCAGACATCTCTGGGCATGGTAGCTGACCGTGTCATTGCTCAGGAGGCTGCTCCTGGTGTCCAGCTGCCAGCAGGATGCCAAGTCCCAGCTCCATGTCCCCTTTACCTGCCTCTGTGCACCCAGCCAGGGACGGCTTCAGGATCCTGGCTGCTGCCACCCCCCAGCCATGGGCCCTTTGGGTTCATCCTTTACGTGGCACGTGCTGCACTAGTCTTCTTTCCACATTCTCACTTAATCCTCACAACAGGTGTCGCTACGGTCCCCATCTTGCAGAGGAAAAGATGAGTGATTTGCCTCCAATTCCATCTAGGGATTGAACCTGGCCATCAAGCCCAGGGTCTGGACCCTTGACTGCCAGACCCCTAAGTCTCCCAAGCAGTCAGTCATCAGGATTTATTATTCTGTTCCCACTATTTGTCATGTTCCTTCCCTCTTTGGGTGGCAAATTCTTGGAAATGCCACTTTGTCCAGGGAGCCTCCTCTGTCTGTTGGGAGATCCTCGCTTCCCCTACGTTCTACTAAAGCTAGTCTCCTCCTAGGGGAATCGAGTTATGGTCAAGTTATCTTGCCCCAGGCTTAGGGCCCTTCCAAACCCCTTGCACCCCTAGGTCTTCAGGGAGCTGGAGTCTGCTGTGCTGTCCTGCCTCGGGGGCTACAGTGTCTGCATTTTCACCTATGGTCAGACAGGGACGGGGAAGACCTACAGCATGGAGGTGGGAAAGGACGCAGTTGGGGAGCTCTGGAGCCAGGGGCTGGGATATGAGCTTGCTGAGGCACCCCATGCCATCCTCAGGGCCCGCCCGAGGACCCCGGCATCGCTCCTAGGGCGCTGCAGTCACTGTTCCGGGAGATGGGCACAGGCGGGCAGCACCATGTGACCCTCAGCATGGTGGAGATCTACAACGAGGCTGTCAGGTCAGGGGCACCTGGTTCCTCCTGCCTTGCCCCCAGCCCCAACCTCTTCTGTCTCCACCCCCCAGAACCCCCAACGGAGCCCTACCCTTTTTCACCAGGGACCTCCTTGCCCCAGGGCCTCCCCAGCGCCTGGCAGTGAGGCAGGGCCCAGCAGGCCAGGGGGGAATCCAGGTGGCCGGCCTCACCCACTGGGACGTGCCCAACCTGGAGTCTCTGCACCAGGTGAGGCTGCTCAGTGGGGCCCCGCAGCCCTCCAAGCCCCTGCCCTGTACCCGCACCGGGGGCGCGGGCCCCGCTACAGGCCAGCCCTTGTCCACCCGTCCTGCAGATGCTAAGCCTGGGGAGGAGCAACCGGGCCACCGCTGCCACCGCCATGAACCAGCGCAGCTCTCGCTCGCACGCCCTGGTCACGCTGACACTGCGCACAGCGTCCCCATCGCGCGGTCCCGGCACCGCAGGTACCTCGGCGCCTGAGCCCTGTGGGGGCCTCGCTGCACCCACGCGGGGCTTCCGTCCACGCCGGGCTCGCTCGCCCCTCCAGGCACGCTGCACCTCGTCGACCTGGCGGGGTCCGAGCGCGCCTGGAAGGCGGGGGCGGCCGGCACGTCTCAGGAAGACCGGGACGGCGCCCAGCGTCTACGGGAGGCTCGGACTATCAACCGCTCGCTGCTGGCGCTGGGAAGCGTGATGGCCGCGCTGCGGGCCCGCCGGCCACACGTGCCCTTCCGCGACTCGCAGCTGACGCGCCTGCTGCAGCCAGCGCTGGGCCCAGGCGCCACAGTGGTGCTGCTGTTGCAGGTGGGCGGGACGGCCGGCTGGGACGGTGGGGATTTGCATGCCAGGCACCGCCCACCAGGGCACGCCCACCAGCGCTGCTACCCGCAGATCTCCACGCGGCCCGAGGATCTCGGCGAGACGGTGTGCTCGCTCAAGTTCGCCGAGCGTGTGGGCCGAGTGGAGCTGGGGCCAGCCAGGCCCTGCAGGGCCCCCCGCTCCGGGACGCCCTCCTCCCTGAGCACCGACACACCACTCTCTGGGACCCCCTGCACCCCCACGCCTTCGCCCGGCAGCCCTCCAAGCCCCGGCCTAGACAGCGGCTCCAGCTCGGCTCTGGCACCTCCGGAGGACCTGCCTTCCTAGTACTGCCCAAGGAGCCTGGGTCACATCTCTGTGGCAGAGGCAACAAAATCCCTATTCCCTCATGACTTCCTTGACCTCTGGGGGCCGCTGCCCCCTAGACTGCCAGAGCCCACCCTCCTCTCCCACCCTGGAGGAGTGCTCCGCCTGGGGTAATTATCACACCTCCCCCCCCAACCGCCCCCCTTATCACCATCTGCTGTTATCATAGCACACAGCAGGGAATCCCAGGGCCACAGAGGCAGACCTCGAACAAGTGGTCACCAGAGTCACTATCTCATCAGACTTGCGTTGAAATGTCTATTCCTTTACTGTTACCTCCCCACCATCATCACCAAAGCCAAGGAGGGTCTCCATTCTCAATCCCCTTCCCCCCAAAGGTGCTTCCTCTTTCCTGGGCAACACCTGAGGGAGGACAGGGCTTTAGGCTGGAGCCCCATTAAGTCTTCCCTCCCCCAGTCGGAGCCAGGGAGGGGAGGTGACAGCTGGTGATGGATGGATAGATGGATGGAGAGTGGAGAAGGTGGGACCAGGAAGGGTAATGGAAGGGCTACTCCAGGCAGAGTCCTGCTCCATCCAGCCTTGCCTCTAGGGGTAGGAGAGGCAGGACTAACCACCAGGGCCTGGTGATGCCCTGCTGGGCCATAGCTCTTCTGGGGCAGCCAATAAACATGTGGACTCTCAGTGTGGCTGGTGCCTCTGTCTCAGGCTGCCAGAGTCACACAGACCTTGGTTTCTCCTCAACAAGCCTAAGGGTGGCAGAGGAAAGCCCCCCCTGCCCTGGGAGCATCACAGGCCGTACCAAGAGAGCAGCCAGCCTGGGGTGGGGGTAGCCAGGTCTCGGGGGTGGCTAACCCACACATCATAGATGCTTTTGTTGGGTGGCACCCCCTGGAAGAGAGCATCTAAATCCCAGAGCAGCCTTGTGGGGCCATGGGTTTCCGGAGCCACCCCCCAATAGCCTGTGCTGGTGGAGGGAGGGCACCGGGGGCAGGAGGTGGGTGGCAGTGGGGCCAAAGGCATCACCACGTTGGGAGTGTAAATGGGCAAGTAGGAGGTGGGCAGCTGTCCCCACAGCGAGGCCCTGTGACCTCCACCAGAGAGAACTCCATGGTCTGGGGTGCCCTGCACTAAGTGGAGAGGCCAGGCCCTGGGCTCAGGGGACAGGACGGAGGGCTTTCTGTTTTCCTCCTGGGAAGTCTTCCCCTCTGCCCTGATGGGCCTTGGGAGGGGGCAGACGGGCCACAGAGGCTTCTCAGAGGGCGGGAGTGCAGCAGGCACCTCTCCCTCCCCTGAGCGCTCAGAGCCTGACCGTCTGGGGCTGCTCCGCGGTGTCCCCTCCCCGGAGTCTCCTAGCAGAGACTTGATGCTGAAGCCCTCGCAGGGCGGCAACTGGGGACTGGGCGGCTGGTAGGGCCGGCCGTGCAGCACGTAGGGGCCGAGGTCCTTGGCGAAGGCTCCCCTCGCGCCCCTGCTCTGCCAGCGCCGGCACAGGGCCGTGTTCTGCAGCCGCAGCGCCTCGGCCGGGATCAGGCTCACGTCGACCGCCCAGAAGTTGCCCTTGGCCTGAGGCTTCGCGGGATCCTTGGGCACCTGGTGGGGGAGGGGAGCAGGCTTGGGTGGGGCCGCACGACCCCGGATATCAGGATTTCCGCCGGCGTCCCGCTCCCAGGCTCCGACCCTCGCCCTGCCCTACCTTGCGGAAGCACCGGTTGGAGGAGAGGTTGTGGCGGATGGAGTCTTTCCAGCCTTCGTAATCGTCCCTGAAGAAGGGGAACGCGGCCTGGACCTGACGGATGATCTGAAACCATCGGGTGGGCGGTGGGCGCCGTAAGCCAGGGCGCGCGGGCGGGGGCAACGCTGCCCCTCCCCTCGCCACAGTGTGGCCTGCCTCGCCAGGAAGGGGTCTGCCCGAGCACTTTAGCTCTCTCCCTGGGTGCCCAGGCCGGGACTGGCCCCCCTGGTATCGCTGGGGACGGCCAGGTCGGGGTGGAGGCCGGAGCCTGGGCCTCAGGCCATTGGAGGACGCGTAGGGGCACAGGTCCGATCACCGAGTGCGAGGGAGAGTGGGCGGGGGTCCTCTCACCTGGGCCAGCTTCAGCCTGCGGGAGGGTGCAGCCTGGATCACAAGGGCGATCATGGCCAAGTAGGTGTAGGGGGGCTTGTCATGCCGCAGGTATCTCTTCTTCCTCCTCTTGGGGGTCTGGGAAGGCGAATTCCCCTCAGGGAGCCCCAGGCCGGGGTTGCTGCAGGGCCCCATGCAGGGGAAGCAGGAAACGTGGGCAGGGACCCAGCCGGGCAGTAGGTGCTGGGCACGGGGTAGTGTGGTAGTGTGGGGAGGCAGAGCTGGGACCTGAGGCCAGGCGGGGGCTGGCGGGCCAAGCCCTTTATCATTCGGATGGAAGGGGGAGGGGAGGGGAGGCAGAAATACGCGATGGGGGAGGGGAGCGTGCTGAGGGCAGCCACAATTAGCAGGTTTCGGTTAATCTGGAAGGGAGGGAAAGGGCAGAGAAGATTCCAGTGGGGGCTGCGGCCAGCCACCCAGGCCCCATTCCTCACCCCTGGGCTGCCTTGTGCATGCCCCTAGAGCTGGAAAGAAAAGTCTGTGGAAGGGGCTATGACACACTTACTTTATCCCACCCAGATCTCAGGCTCCCATTCAACAGAGTAGTGATTGGTCCAAGATGAGCTGCCAAGAAGGGGTGGGTCCTGCCCAGAGTTCAAGGCCAAGCAGCTAGCAGGACTTGGATGGTGATCTGGGAGGGCTTCTTGGAGGAAACTTCATAAATAAGAGACAGATACAGTTGACTCAAGGGATTTTCCCACAGGCTGCTGCAGGGCCCCAGCAGGCTTCCCAGGTCCTGGAGGCCACTTTCCCTCCCTTCTTGGTGCTGGTCAACAGTGGGTCATCACTGTGCACTCACTCTGCACCTCAGTGGCCCTAGGACAGCTGGACCTCCCTGGCCTGAGAGAACTTCCTGGAAGCTCGTTTGTCTTTCTGCCCCTCTTCTGGGCCTGTGGGTCCAGATCCTTTGCAAGTTTTTCAGAGGAGGCGGTCACTTGGTCCTCTGGGACACTCAGGTAGTGCCCCTGCCGTAGGAGTTTACTGGATACATCTTGGGGCCACGCCTTGAGAATACATCCCTGTGGATCATGGTCCCTACCCAGGGGAGCCTGGGAGCACCACTTGGCATCACCCTGGGCAGGAGTGAGGACAGCTGTTATGTGTGGGTACACAGGGCTTCCCAGTGCCCTGTAGCTTACTCTAGAAGGAGGGCGATGCTCCCCAGGCTGGTGGGGTCTGGCCTGAGTGGAGAAGGGGCACTCTGGGAAGAGTGGAGGCTGAGCCCCATGAAGCCTGTGGTGCCAGCACCCCCTGCTCAGGCCTGGCTAGAGCCTCTAAATGCTTTAGCAGGCACAGGGCCTGGCCCAAAGGTGCGGCCCTGGAAAAGTGTGTTTGGCAGCAACCCTGAACCATGGTTCTCCTGGTCCCAGACCCTTCTGTCCACTCACCTCCTCCCTGGTCTTATCTGTAGCTCTGCCTCTCAAGTGCTCTGTACCCTGGTCTGTATGCTACCCCAAAGCCTGGGTTTCCCCCGGGGGGGGAGGACTGGGCAAGTTTGCACAAGGTATTTATCAGGCCCAGGACACCAGCAGTGGTAGGGTGTTGCTATTAGAACCCCCAGACCCGAGGGAAGCATTGGAAGCACAGGGACACACTTTATATCACTTTACTCAAGATTTTTCTCAGGCAGCAGCAGCAGCATTCCCTCTGCCCAGTCCGCCCCCAATTATTCTCTTAGAGGGCTGAAAATCTGGAGCATACAGTGGGTGCGCAGCTCTCACTGAGGTGCTGAGAAGGGATGGCTGATGGGTGCTCTGGAGGAGGGGCTGAGATGATGTTGTTGGGGTGCTACACTGCTACCTCCATTATCAGATTCTTCATATTTCATCTGGCTTTCTCTGGACTCCCACGTCACCTCTTCAAGTTCTGTTCGTTTCCAGGGCTCTAGCTGAGAGGTTCTTTTGTCTCCTAGCCCAGTTCAGTTACTGAGAGGTCTTTTTCTCCAACAGGTCTAAGGCACCGCTTTTCCTCCACTGTCCCCTCCTTGCTTCCAGGATAAAGCCCAGCTCTTGGTTTGGCGTTCAAGGCTCCTCACGTCCTGACTACTCATCGCTGACCGCACAGACCCCACAGAGCGGGCCCCGCCCTCCTAAACCACCACCTCAACTGTTCCCACCTTGGCGCATGCTCTCCCCCCGTAATGCCCCTGCTTTGTCGAGTGAACTCGGACCCTTCCTTAAAAGATCAGCGTAATCAGACGACCACCCTCCTGGTAAACTTGTGACTACGCGCTTCTCGCCCCAGCAGGCCCTCCCCTTGC
Organism: Oreotragus oreotragus; assembly: GCA_006410675.1. Taxonomy (NCBI): domain Eukaryota; kingdom Metazoa; phylum Chordata; class Mammalia; order Artiodactyla; family Bovidae; genus Oreotragus; species Oreotragus oreotragus. Next base: position 167,176 of record SJYX01013446.1, read on the forward strand.
CGGCAGGCCATCACTGCCCCCTGCCCACGCGGCTGTCCGCAACCTCCCCAGTCGCTCTGGGCAAGCCCCGCCCCCGGGCGGCGGTTTCCGGTCCTGGGGAGCGCGGGCCGGAAGTTTCGCGTTGCCATGGCAAGGGCCTGGCGCGGGCCCGCCCCCGCGGCGCCGGGAGGAGCGCTGGGCAGAAGGACCCGCGGACCGGCTCTGATCCGCTGTGAGGTGGCTGCTGCCGCGAGGCGGAAGGTGAGGAGCGGACTTCCGGGGCCTGCGGGCGGGCGGGGAGACCGGGAGGCCGGGATCCTGGCGGAAGGCCACCCAGGCCCCGCTCGGCGCCGGTGCTGAGGGTCGGGAAGGCTCCTGGAGTGGCGGCCGTCAAGGCCAGGCCGGGGCGCTGTTCGCGGCTGAGCGGAATGCGGGGTTGTTTTCAGCCGTGTAACCTGTTGGCCAGGTAGGCAGCACCGGAGTTATCTCTGTTTCAGCTGAGGACATTCGGCCCGCAGAGAAGGTACTTGCCAGGCTTCGTGTGTGCTTTGGAGCGAGGCCAGAGGAAAAACCTGAACCTTTCTGTGCCAAACTCCTTAACTTCCAGGAGTTCTAGTGACCTCCTTGTGGGGATCCTGGGCTCCAGCCCACCGATGAGTGTCCGAGCTGGAATAGCCATCGCTGTGCGGCGAGCGCCGGCCCGCGCGGCTTCGGAGGCTCAAGGGGCCTGGACGGGAAGGTCCACGCCGGCGGGGCCCCTCCCTGTCCTGCAGTGGAGGCTGAGGCGACTGTGGGGTTAGTTTCCGTGGGTGCGGAGGCGTTTCAGGTGTGGGGAAGCGGGAGCCAGGGCCGAGCTCTGACTGGCCCTCCCCAGAGCTCTGGACCTTCCTTTCCCTACCCCGTCCTTAGCTTGGGGGTGGAGTAGGGGCCGCACTGCTCTTCTCAGCCCCTCTGCTCCCGGGGATGCTCCCTGGTGATGCTGGGGGCTCTCCCTGGGAGAGCTGTGAAGGAAGGGCCTCTGTGCCCCAGGTTGGCCTCCTGGCTTACTTCAGGGGCAGCTAGAGTAGCCTTATGGGCGGATGGTTCCCTGACGGATCCTGGACCGCGCTGGTCCTTGCTTGGGGGCCGTGTGGTGCTCTGAGCAGCCAGCTCCCTGCTTGCCTCCGCTGTGCCGCCGACGGCTTTTGCTCATCGCTGGGATGGAGCAGCATCAGCAGGTCTATCTTTCCTTCCTTGTGGGCTCTCCGCGGACCTGCCCTGGCTTCATCCCTCACCTGCCTGGACTCTGCTCTCCTGGAAGGTTCCTGGGCTGGCAGGCACCCAGCAAGAGGCCCTGGTACCTGTGGGCTCCACGTTGGTGTCTGTGTTCTAGGGATTTCTGAATTTCACTGTGTTCAGCTTTGGAACCTCAGTCTCAGATGAGCTTGTGGTGTCCCAGCACAGCACCTGCACCCCAAGAGTTCCCCACTCCAGTGCCCCTGTCCTGGTCCACCTGTTCGCCAAAGCAAATGTCTGGGTGGTAGTGTCTTCTCTCAGACTTGCTCCTCAGTTGCCCAGATCCTGGCTGTCCTGTGCATCTCTCGTACCAGCAGCCTGCACCTCCTTCTGGGATGGGAGCCTTTGCTCCTGGCCGCTCTTCTGGGCTCCGACTCAGTGCTTTGACTCCACCCTTCTCACCATAGGCAGAGTGATGGGTCTGAAAAGCAGACCTGATCCTTGTTCCTCCTGAACATCCTTCCTCAGAGACTGCTGGACGACATGCCTGTCTTTGCACACTCTCCGCCCCGCTCCTCTGCCCCCGCCCCACTCCTGAGCACCTTGCCATGTGTGTCAGGCCTCCACCCTCCTGAACCCCTGCAGTAGTGGTGGAGGAGGCGGGGAGGGGAGAGAGTGAGCCTCCGCCTCCCTTTCCAAGCTCTGTGTCTTTACGAACGGCCCTGCCAGCACATCAGACTGAGAAAAAAGGACAGAGGGACAGTCATGTCTAATTCCACAGACGCCTGGGACGGCAGGCTAGGGAGGAAGAGGCGCTCGGCTGCCAGGCCCCGTGCTGGCTCTGTGGTGGGGCCCGACGGCAGACAGCGAGTCTGGGCTGCATGCTTCCTGGGCGGCTATGACAGACACAGATTGCCGGGACTGCGCAAGACCTTGGTCATTCTTTGACCACTGCTGTTGGGTAGGTTTTGTGTGGGGTGCTTTGTAAGGCTCACCCCCACCCACCCCCAGAACCTCCTCCTGTTTTGGAAGATAATCCCTGGGAGCCTCCAGGACTAGATGAAGCTCCCGCAGACCCTTCCCACCGTCCAGGATGTCTGGATGGCCCTTCTGCGCTGGCAGGGCATGCGGCCAGCCTCGCCATGGCCACAGGCCTCCTGTGTTTGCTCCGGGCTGCACTCAGGGCGTGTGGGCACTGCATGTGTCACCATTATAGGCTCTGCATCCCAGTGCCAAGCCCAGCCCTGGCACAGCTGCACTCACAGCTGAATGACAGTTCATCCACCCGGCGGCTCACTCCTGGGCTGAGCACCTGAATCTGCTTCCGCGCCGTTTCTCAGTGTAGGGAACCCATCAGCCCCTGCGGTCTTGGGTACTTCCTGCAGGTCAGGCCCGGGGCTTGGGGAAGAAAACAGTGACTAGTGCAATGATGGAAGCGGGGTGAAGGCGCAGCAGAGTGACGTGTTGACTGCAGGGGACCTGAGGAGACAACGTTTAAGCTGGGGTCTGAGCTGCAGGAAGGAAGGAGCTATGCTGAAATCTTGTGAAGAACTTTCCAGACAGAAGGCACAGCTGACAGAAAGGGGCGTGACGATGAGGTGGCAGATCGAGGTTGGCAGAGCTTTTCTGTGAAGGGCCAGAGAGTCAGTGTTTCAGGCTTTGCGGGCCACATGATCCCTGTGGCAGCTATTCTGCTGTTTTGTGGAAGAGCAGCCACAGACAATATGCAAGTGAATGTGCTCTGTTTCCACAAAACTTTACTGACAGACCCTGAAACTTGCATTTCACGTAATACTCATGTGTTTCTTTTAATTTTTTTGCCAGTCATTAAGGTCAAAACCATTTTCAGCTCATGGGCCATACCAAAACAGACAGTGGGTCAGTTTGCCAGCCCCTCTGCCAGACACCAAAAAGTGCTGTGTCTTAGTTCATTGAATCCTCATAAGAACTTATAAGGAAGGTACTATTATTCCATTTACAGATGAGGAAACTGATTTCCTCAGAGGTCAAGAAACTTGACCAGTGCCCTCAGCTCCTGGCACTTTAAACCCAGAGTGTGGTTCCCGAGCTCAGCTTCCAGCCTCTGTGATACGGAGCCGAGGTCCCTGAGGTCCAGGAAGCAGGAAACAGGCCAGTGCTAAGTGGGTAGTGGAGAGGTATGGGAGGAGACAAGGCCAGGAGGGGCCAGATCATCAGAGTTAGAGGCCAGGGGAAGACTTAGGTTGTATACTTTTATTTTTTTACATCCAACTTTATTGAGGTGTAGTTTACATATAATAAAAGGCACCTATATAAAATAATTTGTTGGGTTTTGATAGATGTATGCTCCTTGTAAACGCCACCACAATCCAGACACAGAGCATCTCGCTCATCCCCGAAAGTCCCTTTCCCTGTGCTCAGTCCACGGTCCTCCCTGCCCCAGACAACCACTGATCTGCTTTTGTTTTTATAGATTCATTGTCCCTGTTTTCTTTCCCTAGAATTTCACATAAGTGGACGGATACAGGATGAACACTTTTGTGTCTGACTTCCTTTTGACAGAACGTTTTGGAAATTCAGATTGCTGCATGTCTCCATGGTTCATTGTTTTTCTTGCTGGACGGTTTGGTATTCCATTGTATAGGTACACTGTTTACTCCATACACACACCTGTTGATGGACATTTCGGTGCCTTCCAGATTTTGGCTATTGTGAATAAAACTGCTGTGAATATTCCTGTTTACCAGTCTTTGTATGGACATACACTTATTTCTCTTGGGTTGAGATGACAGAAATGATAGTTGAAGTGCGTACTTGTATTTCACTCTATACAAAAGGTGCCACAACTGTTGTCTAAAATGGGAAGTCATATCACATTCCCAGTGTCCTTTTGTCATTCTTTGGAAGTTTAGCCCTTCTTGTGAGTGTTGATGGCTTGTTGTGCCTTGAGTTGGCATTTCCTAATGATGAATGGTGTTGCACACCTTTTCATTTGCCTGCTCAGCCATTTGTATATCTTATTTTTTGATGTGTCCAGATCTTTTACCCATGAAAAATGGATTGTCTCATCAAGCTCTAAGAATTCCTTATATGTTTAGGGTGCTAGTCCTTTGCCAGATGCAAGTCTCTGGCTTGGCTTTTATTTTATTTAATTTATTTTTTGGCTTGGCTTTTAATGTGTCTTAGACAGATACTTATAATTTTGATGAAGTTCAGTTTGCCATTTTTCCTTTATGGTTTATGCTTTCTTTAATGGTCAAGAGGTCAGGGGTCATTGTTTTCCTTGGATATCTGGGCATTCTGACACCATTTTGAAAGGCCACCCTCTCCCCATTGTGTTACTCCATTGCTGACAGTATGTGTGGGTGGACTTCTGGATTCTCTATTCATTGATCTTTTTGCTCATATCCTGCAGATTTGATTATATTAGCTTTAAAATAAGTCTTGAGGTCAAGTATAAGTAGTTTTCCAACTAAGTTTTTCTTTTTCAAATCATTTTGGCTCTTTAAGATATGATGTTGCTGCTGCTGCTGCTAAGTCGCTTCAGTCGTGTCTGACTCTTAGCAACCCCATGGACTGCAGCCCACCAGGCTCCTCTGTCCATGGGATTTTCCAGGCAGGAGTACTGGAGTGGGGTGCCATTGCCTTCTCCGAAGATATGATGTAGTTCTATGTAAATGTGAAAAGTGGCTTGTCAGTTTCTCAAAAAGAGCTTACTGGCATTTTGATTGGGATTATATGGAAGCTAGGGATCTGTTAGGGGAAGAATTGACATTGTAAGAATGTGGAACATGGTACATATTTCTCCATTTATGTAGGTCTCTGTGTTAATTATCTATTGCTGTATAAGAAATTACCCTTAAACATTATGACTTAAAACAATGAATTTTTGTTCTCTCACAGCTGCCGTGGGTCAAGAATTGTACAGTGGCTTGGCTGGGTGATTCAGGTTGCAGCTCTAGCCCGTGGTGGGGATGCTCCGCCAGGCGGCTCCTTGCGTGCCGGCCAGGCTCTTGGCCCCACTCTTCTGGCCTCCAGGCAGCCTCACCCCAAGGCCCCAGTTCAGAAGAGAGCCCATAAGCGAGAGGCTGCACTGCCTTCCAGGACTTGGTCCGGAGCTGGTACCACCTGGTTTCAGGCTTTGTTTCCGTTTGTGCCTTAGAAGTAAATTAACTGAGTCCAAGTGAAGTGATTGATTAACTGCGTTCAAGCCGTATTGAGGGGAAGTTGACCAGGCTCTGCCCTTAGCAGCCAGCGTCAGCGCCTGTTCCATTTGGAGACACTAATTCTGCAAATGATATATTTAACCTTTTACATGTTCCAAACCTTTGTTACTAGTTCAGAGACATAAATTTGATTTTGGCGTACTGTCCTTTGTATCCTGCAACCTTTCTAAATATATTCATTTGTTCGAGTAGCCCCATTATAGATTTCTAAGGGTTTTCTACAAATCTTTCTCCATGCCTCCTGCATCTAAGGAGTTATCTTCCTTTCCGTCTGTATGCTCTATTCCGTGCCTTAGTGCACTGCTTGGGGGTTGCAGTGTTGAGTAAGAGGGGTAGGAGCTGATGTTCTTACCTTGTTCTCAGTCCCGAGGGTTTTACCAGATTTTGAGGGATTTTCCTTTTATTCCTAGTTTTCTAAGTTTTTTTTTTTTTAAATCATGAATGGAAAAAAACAAACAAACAAACAAGAACCATGAATGGATACTGAATTTTTCCAAGTCTTTTTCTGCTTCTATTGATTTGCTTGTTTATTTTAAATAGCAAACTATGGAGTTTCTTTGTGGGAAGGTTTTTAATTAGAAATTTAATTCCTTTAATAGTTATAGGGCTGTTCAGGTTTTCTATTTCTTCTTGACCCCATTTTGATAATTTGTTTCATTCAGATAATTTGCCCATTTATCTAAGTCAAACATGGCAATTAAAAATATATATATATAAAGGGCCAAATAGTAAATATTTTAGGCTTTTCAGGCCATATGGTCTCTGTTGTGATTGCTCAGTTCTTTGTGTAACACACAACAGACACAGACAATACATGAACAAATGAGCATGGTTTTTTCTAATAAAAGTTTATTTACAAAAGAGATGGTAAGCTGATTTGGTCCATAGGTGTGGTTTGTTGATCTCTGACTTAAGTTGTTAAGTTGATGATTATAAATGGTTCAGAACGTCCCCATTTAGTTGTCTGTAAGATCTGTAGTGATAGCCTGTATTTCTTTTACGATTTTGGTCATTTTTATCTGTGTTTCTTGATCGGTTTAGTGAGAGTCTTATTGATTTTATCAATATTTTTAAAGGAACAACTTTTAGTTTCAGTATTCTCTTTTTGTCTGTTTTCCTTCTCTCTCTCTCTTTTTTTTTTTTTTGGTCCACAAGGCATGCGGGATCTTAGTTCCTTGACCAGGGGTTGAATCTGTGGCCTCTGCAATGGAAGCATGGTGTTCCAACCACTGGGTTGCCAGGGAATTCCCCATTTTCTGTTTCATTATATTTTGTTATTATTAATTCCCTTCACTTACTTTGGGTTGAATTTTCTCTTTTTTTTTTTTTCTAGCTTCTTACTAAGTTGGAAGCTTTGGTCATTGATTTGACCATCCTTGTTATTTATGCATTCAGAATTAGGAGTTTTCTTCTAAACCCTGCTTTGTTTTATTTATTTATTTTTGGTTGCTTTGGGTCTTTATTGCTGAGCAGGGACTATTTTCTAGTTGTGGTGTGTGGGCTTCAGGAGTTGCAGCTTGAGGGTTCCAGAGCACAGGCTCAGTAGCCACGGCTTACAGCCTTACTTGCCCTCTGGCATGTGGGATCTTCCTGGACTAGGGACCAAACCTATGTCCTCTGCATTGGCAGGCGGATTCTTCCACTAAGGAACTGCTAAACCCTGCTTTAAATGCATCTACTGTATTTGATATGTTTTCATTTTCATTCAGTTCAAAATATCTTCTGCTTTCCATTTTGATTCCTTCCTTAGCCTGTAGGTTATTTAGAAGTATGCTTTAAAAGTTTCCAAATATTTGGGAATTTTTCCAGATATTTTTATGTTATTGAGTTCTAGGTTAATTCTGTTGTGGTCAGTGAACTTTCTCTATATGCTTTCATTCCATGTAAACTCACTGAATCTTGTGTTGCATTCCAGCATGTGGTCCGTTCACTTGAATAATACGTTTGCATTGTTGTGCAGCTATCATCACTCAATTTCCAGAACTTTTGAATGACCTGAAACAGAAACTGTCCATTCAGCACTATTTCCTTACACCACCTGCCCCAGCCCCTGCTTTCTATGCCTGAATTTACCTATTATATAAAAGGAAATCATACATGTGTCCTTTTATTTGATACATTTCTGCCATGTGTCAGGATTTTGTTCCTTTGTATGGCTGAATAATCCATTGTGTATGTATATATACCACATCTTATTTCCTCATCTGTCCATTGGCATTGGGCACTGGAGTTGTTTCTGCTTTGTAGCAATTGTGAACAGTTTTTCTGTGAACACTGGTGTGCAAATAGCTGAGTCCCAGCCTCCAGTTCTTCTGTTTATACACCCGGAAGTGGAGCATGCCTTTGGTTTCACACTGCATGGTCGGCAGAGTGACATTTTACTCTGCACGCTAGTGCACTGCCCTGTGGCGCAGAAGCTGGAGACGTCAGTCTTTCTGTCTGCAGAGCCAGACACTGTGCACCGGCTGTCCCCTCTCGGGACCTCTAGATGAGCAGTCAGGCTCACAGGGTCAGGCAGGGTTGTGTGTTTCCGGTCTGCTGGAGAGTCTCTGGCCTCAGGCCGCTCTAGACGCCTCTCCCTGTGCAGTGGCATGTCTTCCCCCAGCCCTCCCACCATTCTTCCCTCTCACACCAGGCGCCTGTAAACCTATCATTAGCTCTCCCCGGTTCGTGGGGACACGTGTGTGCCCCGGTGGCCATCCAGAACCCGCACACCCCTTCTTCTCAGGCTGAGCGTCCAGTCAGAGAGCAGACCCAGGGTCCCAATGCTGTCCTCTCCAAAGCCCACTTCCACTTGTGGACACTGCTGAATTGACAGGCCTTTGTTTCCAGACCGCACGGGAATCATGAGGCTGGTGTGGCTGTGGGCAGTGGGTCGTCGAGCTTGGAGCCTGGCCACTGGGAAGGTGTGGTGCTCAGGCCTCTGGAAGCCGTCCTTTCTCCTCTTAGCTAAGAGAGGGCTGGGCTTTTCCCCCTCTGTTCTGTGTGGCTTGTGGGATCTTAGTTCCCCAATCAGGGATGGAATCCAGCCCCTCGGCAGTAAGAGTGGCCAGGGCTGGCGTCTATCCTTGGTTCTGAGAGACTTTTTTTTTTTACTTTATTTTACTTTGCAATACTGTACTGATTTTGCCATACATTGACATGAATCCGCCACGAGTGTACATGAGTTCCCAATCCTGAACCCCCCCCCACCAACCTCCCACCCCATATCATCTCTCTGGATCATCCTCGTGCACCAGCCCCAAGCCTCCTGTATCCTATATCGAACATAGACTGGCGATTCGTTTCTTCTCAGAGACTTCTTTTGACATACAGATACCTCCAGTTGCCTAACTTCTTTCATTTGGCCATCTAGACTTCTCACACCTTGCTGTGAGTTGGTCTTTAGACTTACTTAGACGGAAAGGCAATGGAGGAGGGAGCTTTGGGGCTCCCCTGGTTTCTGGTGAGGGACCCTTCCAATTTTCCAGCCCCACAACACTGCTGCTGCGCTTGCAGCCCCTTCCTCACATGGTCCAAATGGCCTCCAGTGCGTGCTCTGGCCCCAGGCCGAGGCGGCTGCCAGTATCACATATACACGTGTGCCGGCGTCCTGGGTTCATCGTCCTTCACAGGATGGAGGCTGGGCAGCTGCAGCTAAGCCAAAGGAAATGTCACATTTGTAGGTCACAGCTTTGAAAGGGCTTCACTTTCCTGTGGTTCTACTGCTGAGGGGAGTCTGAGAAAGGACTCAGATCTCACGGGTGGGTCAGAGGGCAGCTGAGGCCAGAAGGTGAGCAGGACTGTGCGCCCCCAGCAAGAAAGAGGGCTGGGGAGCCAGAGAGGAGACTCATTACAAAGCCACAGTGGGTAGGATGTTGTAGGGACCGGTGGGACGGAGTCAGAAGTCTTGACAGGCCCACATGTATGTTGTCGTTCGGTCATTTAGTCGTGTCCGACTCTTTGCGACCCTGTGAACTGCAGCACGCCAGGCTTCCCTGTCTTTTACTGTCTCCCAGAGTTTGCTCAAATTCATGTCTGTTGAATCACATATATGTATAGGAACTTAATTTATTACCAAAGTGACACTGCAGAGCAACATGGAGAGAAGCGACTTTTACATGATGGTGCTGGGACAACTGGACGTAAATATAGAACAAAAGGGGGCTTCCCTGGTGGCTCAGATGGTAAAGAATCCGCCTGCAATGCAGGAGACCTGGGTTCGGTCCCTGAGTCAGGAAGATCCCCTGGAGAAGGGAAGGGCAACCCACTCCATTATTCCTGCTGGAGAACCCCACAGACAGAGGAGCCTGGCGGCCTACAGCCCTTGGGGTTGGCAAAGAGTCAGACACGACAGATTGACTAACACTTTATCACTTTATCAATTTCAAAAATGAAATTGGAGCCTGTCCTAGTTATATATTGATGTCCAACAAATTGCCCCCAAATACAGCGCTTCTCTCCCACATCTGCAGGCTTGACTACGGGGAAGGGTGTGCTTCTGGGCGGCTGGCTTCCCCCAGAGTGAGTAGCCTGGAGGAGCGCAGGGGTGCAGTCAGGGCGCCTTGCACACTCTGACCATGGCAGGCATTGAGCAAGTACGGAAGTGCCACCACCCACACTTAAGTAGGGGGGACTAGGTCTACCTTTGGAAGGGAGGAGTGTCGCTTACTTTGCAGGCATATTTTACAACTCCGCAGATTGCCGTCTTTACACCAGACACAAACATTAGCTCCAGGTGGATGCAGACCTAAATGTGATGCAGACTAGCCTCTTTTTAGAATATAGGAGACTTGTCTTCAGAAAGATGTCTCATCTCATTAAAACTCAGACAACTGCAAACTGACCACTGTGCAAAGAGTGACAAAAAGAATAAAACCAACTGGACTATTTCCCCATCGCTGTTGGGAGTAGAAACTGGTACAGCTTAGGAGAGCAGTGGTAATGTCTGTTGACTCATGTCATAGCCTGTGGTTGGCGGCTGCACACCAGTGTCAGTGGACAGGGTGTTCACTGGCCCACACCCATCAGAGTGTGCCCTGGGCTGAGCAGACAGGCTCCTAGTGGGCTGTTACTCAGCCAAAGGCAGAAAGCCTGGAGCTACACACTTTGGAGTGGGTGGATCCCACACAGTGGGGTGAGACAGCCTAGAGCACAGGGCATGGCTCCATCTGGAACTCCGGCCTGTCAGCACCAGATTGAGCTCAGGAGGAGCGTGGGGGGTGTTGGCATGAAGAAAACCAAGGTTGTGGTCACTACATGGAGGAGTGTAGGAGGACTCTGAGTGCTTGGCGCCATCCTGATGGGGTGGAGCTCACATCGTTTTGCATCTCCATTATTAGTGCATTGTGATTTTTGCATTTTCAGGACTTGTATTACTGATTGAAAACAGCCAGTTATTTTATCAGGGAAATGGATTTATTTCACAAGAGCTAACAACTGCAAATCAGGACCTGTAGCCCATGGGGAACCACAGGCAAGTGCAGAAGACAAAGGAGAGGAAGCTTACCGAGGAGAAGGAGAAGGCAATGGCACCCCACTCCAGTACTCTTGCCTGGAAAATCCCATGGATGGAGGAGCCTGGAAGTCTGCAGTCCATGGGGTCGCTGAGGGTTGGACACGACTGAGCGACTTCACTTTGACTTTTCACTTTCATGCATTGGAGAAGGAAATGGCAACCCACTCCAGTATTCTTGCCTGGAGAATCCCAGGGACGGGGGAGCCTGGTGGGCTGCTGTCCATGGGTTCGCACAGAGTTGGACACGACTGAAGTGACTTAGCAGCAGCAGGGGAGTGTGAGGGGCTGTAATGAACCGAGAGCCCTTTGGAGGAAACCGGGTGTGGCGGCTTCTCATTGGCTGCGCTGTTGCCAAGTGGGGAGAAAATCTGCTTTCCTCCTGCCAGGTTGTGTTGTGGTAACCTTGCCCCTGTGGGGTCTGCAATTGAAGGGAAGTGACAGGGTGTGAGAGTGCTCCCTTCTGGCCTCCAGACTCCAGCTTATTTCATTTTTTTAATTTTTGTTTATCTTTTTGGCCTCACCCGATGACTTGTGGGATCTTAGTTCCCCAACCAGGGATTGAGCCTGGGCCCCATGCAGTGGAAGCGTGGAGTCCTAACCACTGGGGAGATCCCCTGCCTGGATTTTTAAATGAGGTTTCTGTTTATTCATTTTCACAGTATCACACTTCACAATATAAAGATTTTAAGAGGGCATCCCAATACCCTGCGGGAAGCTGTGTGGAAAAGCCCATCCTGGGCACAGGGACCCCCGACCCTGCAGGCCCGATAGTGGGGTGGTGGGCAGGGCCACTGAGGGCCGGGCTGGGAGTGGGCCCAGCCCGGGATTCGATGGGCTGGGTGAGCCGCTCGGACCTCACAGGACTAGGAGGGCTTTCGGACCGTTTCAGGCGAGGGGTGACTCGGCTGAGGTTTGCATTTTCAATGCTCCGGGACTGAGTGTGGAGAGAGCTGGACCCCTGACTAGGAGCAGGGCAGCAGGCAGCGGCCCGTGAGGTGCAGGCCCAGAGGGGCTGGGGCAGGAGCGGGCTGGAGGGAGCAGCGTGGGCTGTGCCCCAGCTTCACCTTCAGTGTGGTCACCGCCCCTTGTGGAGGGGAGGGCCGGCCATGCCCTGCGCCTCCCTGCACCTGCCCACTTGCCCCCCAGTCCTCAGACCTGCCCGGTGTCTTTCTCTGGGCCTCTGTGCCCACACTTCACTTGCCCTCTGTGCTCCTTCCTTCCTGGAGGTGGGCACCGGGTGGCTGTGCGGGTCACCCCGCCCGTCACTCGGAGGTCCGCCTGGGAGGAGCGGCGGCTGTGGCGCTGTGGGTGGTGGTTGTGGGGTGAAGGGGCAGGCACAGCGGGAGGCGCTGGCCCCTGCAGCCCGACTCCGCCGCGGTGTCCATCACCGTTTGCTCCCTGGTCTCCAGCCTGTCTCCTCTGCAGGTCCTCCGCAGGACAGAACGCTGCAGTTGTGCTGAGACCTGCGTCATTCATCGAGAGGGCTGTGCTTTCGGCATCAGGCCTTTGTGGTCCTGGCTTCACCTGTCACGTGTGGGCACGCAGCTTGGGGCCTCCTTGGTCCTGGCTTCACCTGTCACTTGTGGGCACGCAGCTTGGGGCAGGGGGGAGGTGGGCGTCTCCTCGTGCTGCGTGGCCGGCCCACTGCGCTCAGTGAGACTCTGCTCTGCTGCACTGTCGTAACTGGGTGTCTGCTTCCGGACTCCCTTCTGTTCCCTCTCTCTGTTTCTCTGAGTACTACATGTCTTCCTTTTTTACGGTTTCACTGACAAGTCTTGCCCTTTGGCATTCCCTGTTAAATGGAAAATTAGTTTGAGTTTCAAATAGAACTAGTGGGATTTTAACTGGGGTTGCATTGAGTCTTGGGTGAATTTGGAGAGTAGTGGCATCGTTATGGTTCAGAGTCTTTTGACCCCTACGTGTGGTCTGTCCCTTTTGGTTGTTCTCTTGTGAACTTTAAGAAGTTTCAGTGGTCTTCTGTGTGGAGGTCTTGCACATCTTTTATTAGATTTATTCATACACATTGATGCTTTTGGACATAAATAGCGTCATTACAATTTTATCTTCTAACTGTTGCTGGCATTTACAAATATAATTTAATGTTGTACATTAGCCTAGTATCTATCACTATTTATTCTCATAGTTTTTTAGGACTTTGCAGGTTTTTATCGTATACAATATGTCATTCTCAAATATTGAGTTTTTCCCCACCCTTCCTGTTCTTTTATATACATGCGTGTGTGTGTGTCTGTGTGTATTTTGGCCACAGCATCTGGCGTGTGGGATCTTAGTTCTGCAACCAGTGATTGAAGCTGGGCCCCATCAGTGAAAGCACCGAGTTCTAACCACTGGACCGCCAGGGACGTCCCTCCCCCTGCCTATTCTTACTGCTTTTGTTGGTTTTTTCTTGCCCTGTTGCATTGGCTAGAACCTTCAATACAATATGAATAGAGCTGGTGGTAGCAAGCATCCTCGTCTCCTCCAGTGGGATTTGTTGTTTCTTGAATTACGTTGAGATCATCACTGCTGATAGGAAGGGGCTGGAGCAGAGAGCTGGTGCTGGGAGCCCGGGTTCTGGGTCCTCCCAGGGTGCTGGAGAGCCCTGGGTTGGGGGGACATTGAGGCCCGGGACAGCCCCGTGGTGGGCTCCATGGTTGCTGGCTTTTTCACGGAGGTGGATGTCCTCTTCTGATGGTTTCTGTCTTGTCAGGAAACATGTCAGCAGCTGAAGGTGGGGATGAGGAAGAAGGGAATGGAAGGCTTTGGGGCTGTCAAGTCTGAGTGTGGTCTTCAGTCAGCAGCTTGGCTGGTACATTCCAACTCGAAGCCATTGTGTTGTGCCAGGCAGGACTTTCCCACAAGCTCAGGGCCAGGGAGCCTGTGAGGCTGGGGCTCTGGGGTGCTATGGTCAGGAGTGACCTGGGAGAGGCTGGTGGCAGAGAACCCAGCTGTGGAACTGAAATGCCGGGGCGGCGTTGGGGGAGTTCCTGGAGGTAATGGGATCCAGGGTACCACTGAGCCTGAGAATGAGGTCATCACCGAGGGGCGGGGGCTGAAGGGTGGTCCACAGGGATATCGAGCCTACCAAGAATTTGGACCTGACATGGCGATGGTGCACGATGCCCATGGCAAGAGCTGGGGTGGGTGGTCGGTGCAGCCAATGGACGTGTCAGCCAGGACTCAGGGGCTTGCAGGCTGCAGCAGGAACGGGGTGGTATTTCCAGGCCTGGGGGCAAGGTGGGGAGAAAAAAGCAGCCCCCAGAGAAGGCTAGTGGGGAGGGGGAGAGCAAAGACTGAGCTGTGCCTGACTCTGGGGGCGGTGTCAGGGCGGGGAGCGGGGCTGCTCCTCTCCTGTAGCCTGCGTGCTGCCTGCCTCACGTGCCCCGAGAGGCTCTAGGGTGGCAGGGCCCTGCCTCGGGACTGCGGCCCAATCATGTGAGGAGACCGGCAGTGTGCCAGGCGGGCTGCCTGCAAGGCAGCACCTTGGCTGAGCAGGCTGAAGGCTCTCTACACTTCAGTAGGCACTCAGTAGGTACATTCTCCTGGTTGATGCCCTCAATCTTTGTGATCCAGTCATGGATGCTGTCCATGAGGGGGCAGGGGTCTCTATGGACTGGCATATCCTGCTTCCAGCTTACCTGTACTGATTGAGTATAGCCCTGGTGTTTCCAGTGGAATCCGTGCTCCGTCAGTGTGTAAAGCTGTCATAACTGATGTGAGGACCACTTTGTCCTGTTTACTGCAAGTGTTTTTACCCAGTTGACCATCTGTCTTTTGATTTTATACGGTTTGTTTTGTTTTCACAGTGTGGACATTAAAAAAGTCTAGCAGGATGGGATTTGTTAATTTCCCTTTTGGTTTCTGGGTTTTGTGTCAGGCTACAAAGGCCCACCCCTTACTGGGGTCACGTGGATGGTCCGCGCCTCCTGCAGTTGTCCCTCAGCACGGCTGTGTCTGTGGTGTGTGCTGGCCCCCATGCCTCCTGCAGACCCCTCCCCAGCCCTGTGCAGCTCCCCTGTCTGTGCCTCCACAGACCCCTTCCTTCCGGACCCTCTTTCAGGGGCGTCTGTGGCCCTGTTCACTTTGGATGCTCCTCCCGGGGTGCTCCCCCCACCCCACTCCACCCCCTCCCTGGCTGGCGGGCATGATGCGGGTCCTCGGGTGTCTCCTGCCGGGTCTCATGCTTCTGGAAGCCTCCGTGGCTCCGAACCCACCCCGCCCCCCCAGGCTGACCAGATGCCTGACGGCTGTGCTCACGCCTGCCCTCCCCAGGCAGAGCACTTAACATTGTTTAGAGGAGACCTGCCCTCATGCGGCTCAGAAGCCAAACAGCAGGAGTGGCCCCGAGCTCTTGGCCACCAGAGGTCCCTGCAGCCACCCTACCCCCACCCCCCTGGGCCTGTGGCTGATTCAGGTTTACAGGCGTGTTCACAGCGAAGCTCTGTCTCATGTACAGATTGTGAGTCCCTGGTTCTTCGCTGAACACTGTTTCTTAGTGACCTTTTCATGATAGTGTATAGGTAGCTCCCTCATACACCCCTCAGGGCCTTATGTCATAATCCTGAGGTAGGCAAGGAGGACTTGAAAGCTGCGGCAACGGCAGGCCTCACATGCGTGCTGCAGGTCTAGCCTTTGGAGCCTTCCAGAGCAGGCCTGCTGGGGGTTGCCCTGCACGTGTGTTGTGATGATGGCGCCCTTGGCAGCACCCCCAGATCTCAGAAGGCGAGCAGGCCTTCCATGCTCTCCACGCCAGTGTGGGCACCCTTGCCCGCCGTCCAGCTGCTCGGCCCAGCCCCTGCCTTCAGCCGTTCACGGCTCCGCCGCCTGTCCCCACACAGCTGGTGCCACCCGTGCCCCCCACCTGGGCCTGCCAGGTGGACCCATCACGGGGTCAGCACAGGGCCCAGGCACCACGCCCTCCTCGTGGAGCCCAGCCTGTGCCTGCACCGAGGCCCATGCCCCTCGCCCCACCCAGGGGCCCCCAGAGCTGCGCGGCCAGACAAGGGTTAGGACAAGTCGGGCCCTGCCTTGGGACCTCGGCCCCTTCCCCAAGCGGCACTGACTCGAGGCCTCCCTCCAGGTTCCGGCTCTCAGCCCCAGGGACAGACCTGGCGGGCGCACAGCGGGCGGGGACAAGCGGTGCCCTCGGCAGCTGGCCATGCGGCGGGGGTTGGCGGCGTCCCAGGTGAGCTGAGCGGGGGCTGGGAAGCCAGAGTCGGGGTGAGGTCGGGGGAGTCCTGCCTCCCAGTCCCTGCCTGTAACCGGGCGGGGTCAGCTCTGTCTCAGGGTTTTGGCCACGGAGTCCTGGCCCCACAGCCTCCGGAGCCCTGGCCCCATGGCCTCCCCTGCTGAGGGCGCATCTCTGTGTGACTCTGCAGGTGGTGCCGCACACTTCACCCTTCCCAGATCGAGGAGCACGCCTGCCCCACCATTCGCTCTTGTAATAAAACCACAGGGACCAGCCCCAGCAGCTAGGATGTGAAGCCCCAGAACCTGCGGGAAGGTGGGCACCCTCCCTCCATACTTCCCCACTCTCTGCAGGTCACGCCCCCTGCAGGTCACGCCCCTCAGTCCCCCTACCCTACCCCCACCTCCCGCCCCAGGTCCTGGCTGCTCTGGTGCTGGGCTCTTGCTGTGACCCTGATTCTCACACAGTTGCTGGGCGTAGGCATGAGGCAGCATGGGGGAGTCTCAGCAGAGCGCCAGGGTTCAGGCTTGGCCTCAGTTTCCCAGGTGGAGGGTGGAGACACTAGAGCAAGGTGGCTGTAGGTGTGGAGGGGCCCCTGAGGCACTCAGACTGGGCGTGGGTCTGTCCACCCTGAGGGCCCAGGGCCACTCCCAACAGACTCAGGGCTTCCCGTGGTGCTGGCTCAGAGGAGGGGGTCAGTCTCCGTGGTCCTTCCAGAAAGCTCCTCCCACCTCATCCCACACCCCAGGCATGGAGCTGAGAACTGGAAAAATCGTGCAGATTATCTCTGTTTGACATTCCAGGGAGGCTTGAGGCAGGATTTGTGGACTGAGGCTGCAGCTGCCCTGCTCAGCCCCCTTCAGCCTGGGTGTGGTGAGGTGGTCAGTTGCTGGGACTCTGCCGAGCTCTGCTGGCCTCTGTGGCTCAGTCAGGGGTGAGTCTTTGGCTCCAGGGGGCTGTTCCTGGACTGTGGCTGGGGGAGGTGGCAGAGAGGGCAGAGGCTGGGTTGGGGAGTGGGCAAAGCTTAGACTCAGCCTCGGCAGGGCTGAGTACCATGCTGCCCTCCACGGAGACACTCCCAGGATGGATGCCCACTGCCCGGGGTCCCTGGACGCCAATGGGTCACCTTTCTCTCAGGGGAGGCAGTCCAGAGACCCAAGGTCACACAGAGACCACACTCAGGCAGCTTCCTGCAAGGAGCACTGCTAAAGGAGCCCAGAGGGGACCTGGGGATTCAGGCAGGTGGGCCCCCAGAGTTGGGGGGTGAGTGCCCGGCTCCAGTGTACACTGCCTGGCGAGGGTGTGGGGGCCACAGGGAGCAGGTCTCTGTCAAGCCCCTGCCCTTCCTGCCCCCCTGGGCAGTAGCGATGGGGCAGGGGCAAGGCCCAGACAGAAGGCAGCCGGCCTTGCTCCTTCCTTATGGTCTTGTGGGGCAGGCTCTTCAGGCTGGCTTCCCTGGCAGGCCCCGAGGCCACCTCCAGAGAGATGCACGTCCCACATGTGAGCAGGAGGGGGTGCCCAGTCCCTCCAGGGGAACATGAGGGACCTGTGAGTGGCCAGCAGGGAGGCAGAAAGCCCTGCCACACCTGGGTCTGTCCGGGGCCTCATGGGTGGGGAGCAGGCAGAGGCAGGACATGGGGCCCCGGGGAGACCCAGGCAGGCAGTCTGGGCAGCTCCTGTGGCGGCCCTGCAGTCGGCAGAGCTGGCCAGCAGGGGGTGGGCTGCCCGGAGCAGGGGTGCTACCTGGAGAGCTCTTTCCTGGCCTCACTGGTCCCCCATCCTGTCCCCAGGAAGCCTCTGAGGTCAGGCTCGCAGAGGGGATCGTGGAGTGCCAGCCACGTCCAGGGCCAGGCAGACCTGAAAAGGGAGGCTCTGGGTACTCTGGGGTCCCCAGGCTGGAGAGGCCTGACCTGACCTGATCTGGCCCAGGACGGTTTCATTCCAGAAGGAATGGGCACTCACTAGTACTAGTCTGGTCAAAGGAAGGCTGGTCAGTCTCTAGATGGCCATGAGGTCTGTCCGAGTGGGAAGGGGGACTCCAGGTGGTCAGGCTGAGCTGCAGGGGGCACCTTCTAGGTGGAGCCTGGCCACGGCCTCCTGAGCAGTGTCCTGAGGCCGTGCCCAGTGACCACCCCAGGAGTGCTGGGCAGGACAGTCCATGGTGGGGACTGTGGGGCTGTGCCACAGCCCAGCTGCTTCCCCGGGTGTCTGTCCTGACAGCTCCAGGTCAGGCAGGCCACTGCGCCCATATTCACACAAGCAGTGCTTGCATGTAGCCCAGGACAGCTGAGGGGGCATTGAGTGGCCTGAACTAGAAAGCCTGGCAAGGAGGAGGCCCAAACTCGAGTGGTGAGCAGCTCATGGGCAGGACAGGCTGTGCCCTCCACCCTCTGCGGCTGAGCAGGGTGGCCTGGGCACCCTCAGGAATCTGGCAGAGCTGCAGGAGAAAGTGAGCTGGCCTAACCCAGCCCAAGGGCACACGGGTCAAGGGCCGATGTGGTCTTGAGGGGCCGCCCGGCTGGAGGCCTGCTGTGAGTGGGCGTGCTGTCTGCCTGCTCTTTGAGCTGCAGAGAAACACTGAGTGTGGACCCAGAATGCTGGCCATGCAAGGTTCTCTGTGGGCAAGGCGGGGCTCTGGGGGGGGTGCCGACCTGTCCCTGTCCAGCCCTGACGGCTTCCTGCTTCCTCCTCTCAGGCCGGCGGGAGGGAGTACCTGCGTGTGCAGCTCGGCCACTGGCTACTCCAAAGAGGGCCCTTCCTGAAGACACAGTTCCCGGGCCCTGGGTGCCCTGCCTGCCTAGAGAGCATCAGCCTCGGGTACTGGGGGCCAGGACCCCTGGACTCTGGACACACACCCGCCCAGCCCTCCCTCCTGCTGCACCTCCTCTTAGCACTGACCCCCGGAAGGCTGGAGGTGCCGGGGGGTGGTCGGGGAGGAAGGCCTGGCCATGGGTGCCCCTGGACCCCACCTGGTCTCCTAAGACTGGAAGGCAAGGGCTCTCTGGGCTCCCAGGGATGTGCCCTACCCTGCCCTGCCCTGCCCCTGTGTGAGGAGCCGGGAGCTGCAGCCTTATCATCTGGGTGATTAGCTTCAGACCCTGCACTGACGCTGGCCAGGTCCCACCTGCTTCTTGCAGGGTGTCCTCCTGACCCAGCGTGGGAGGGAGGCCCTGGTGGCCAAGGTGCTCGGGCCCTGAGAGGCAGGCTGCAGGTGCCGTCCCACTCTGCCTTTCTGCCTGGGGCCCATGGCCCTCACACCTGTCCAGGCCTGGTCATAGTGTGGGGCCTCCTGACCCAGCCTTGCCAGGCACAGAGGCCACGAACCTTGGGAGGGGATGCCCCCAAGGGCTCCAGTCCAGCTGGCTGCCCCCCACCTCAAGCCCAGCCTGGCCCCTGTGCTGCCCCAGCCAGTGCCCCCCACAGCCCCTGTGGCAGGCAGCCCCCACCATGGCCGAGCACCTGGAACTGCTGGCAGAGATGCCCATGGTGGGCAGGATGAGCACACAGGAGCGGCTCAAGCACGCCCAGAAGCGACGGGCCCAGCAGGTGAAGATGTGGGCCCGGGCTGAGAAGGAGGCGCAGGGCCAGAGGGCCAGCGGTCGGCCGCAGAAGCGGGTGCTCTTCCCGCCCAGCGTCACCCTCCTCGAGGCGGCTGCCCGGAATGACCTGGAAGAAGGTGAGTGTGGCTGAAGTCCGGTCCGGGCCAGCAGCCCGGTCCCCACTCCTCACGCAGGCCTCAGGAGCCACAGCTCCCTGGTGGGAGCCCAGGGAAGCCTGCCAAGGGCCCTGCTGGGCGAGGGGCCAAGGCGGGGTGGGCTGGGAGCTGCCATCTTCTCTGCCTCTGGCCAGGGTGCTGGGAGTTGCACACGCCACCTGCCTGCCTGGGTTCTGAGCCTTCGCCTCCATAAAGGACACATGCCCCGCCACCCCAGCAGATTAGACCCAGGGTGCAGGGCTGCCCAGCAGGCCCCCCTCGACGCCCGCCCTCAGTTCTGCCTCTGACTTCTTCCTTCCCCCTCGGAGCCTTCCCGGAGGACAGGCTGGGCAGGACTGCCTTTCTGGCACTGCCCTGTGCCCACTCTCAGCCCCTCTGCCCTCCCAGGGAGGCTCCTGAGGACTCCTTCTGTCTCCCTTCTGGGCGGGGCCTCTGCTGTGGCAGCCTGGGTGCAGAGGGCAAGGAGGGGCAGGGTGTGCCCAGAGCAGGGAAAGGGAGCTGGGCATGGCGGCTGTGGGTCAGCCAGCAAACAGGAGCTGTGGGGTGAGGGGTGCAGCTGGGGAGGGCTGGGCCTGGGTACCCTGGGCCTTCAGTCTTGGCAACCGAGGTGCGGTGGGGCAGGCTGCAAGTACCAGGGGAGGGGTGCGTGTGAGTGTGTGAGCGTGTAAGGCTGAGGGAACGCGGGACCTGACTGAGGGGTGTCTGAGGGTGCATGCCGGCCCCCAGGCCTGGGGGCCCCTTTCTGGGAGGAGTTGGAAGGCTAGAAGGCCCTAACTGAGAAGGCATTCTGAGGTTGAGGCTGAGGCAGGGGCCTGCTGTCTGTCTATACCCTGCCTGGGGGCCCAGCCCCAAGCCCTCAGCCTGGGCTCTGGGGTCCCTCATGCCTTCCCTGTGCTCCTCTGCTGTCCTGGCTACAGCACAGCACACGACCCAGGTGCCCTGGGCAGGGGCCTGAGCAGGACTTATGGGCCTGCGGCCAACTTCTGCTCCCAAGCCCTGACCGCCTCTGTCCTCCCTGCAGTCCGCCAGTTCCTTGAGAGCGGGGTCAGCCCTGATCTGGCCAATGAGGATGGCCTGACGGCCCTGCATCAGGTCAGCCCCACTGGTGGTAGGAGGGGAGGCTGGGGCCGCGGTGTGGGCTCGGACACTCAGGCTGGGCGCTCCACAGAGCTGCATTGATGACTTCCGGGAGATGGTGCAGCAGCTCCTGGAAGCTGGGGCCCAGGTCAACGCCCGCGACAGCGAGTGCTGGACACCGTTGCATGCCGCGGCCACCTGTGGCCACCTGCGCCTGGTGGAGCTGCTCATTGCTCGGTAGGGCCCGCTGGGAGCGTGGGTGACCAGAGCGGGAACCTCTACCAGGTCAGGGCAGGCAGGACCTTCCCTGCAGGGGCCAGCTCATGTGGAGACAGCCCAGGTTTCTCCCCTGGGTCTCCGTCTCCACTTGCCCTGGCATGCCCTGCCCACACCCCAGTGCGCACAGCTGGGGCCTGGCAGAGGCCACGGTGCTGCCTCTGCAGGGAACTGGCACCCCGCAGGGCAGCGTGGCCCTCCGCCCGTGGGAGCTCCCTGAGGGGAGGCTTTGACCTCCCGCTCTGGTTGTCTGACCTTCCCAGGGTCTGCACAGAAATGCCACTCTGGTCAGAGTCACAAGGGAGGAATTGGCAAGGGGATACCTGGACACCGGTGGGGCCATTAATGGGGAGGGCAGAGCAGGGCTGGGCTCCTGAACACCTGCCTTGATGAATGGAGAGGGTGGTCAGCTTCGTCAGGATCCAGGAGCCCCACTCAGCCGGCCTTGCAGGGCGTCGGAGGTGGGTGTGCGGGTGGATGACCATCCCCCCACTCACACACACATGCCTGGGCGTGGGGAGGGATGGGTGTGCAGCCCCCAGCCTCAATCCACTCCTCTCCACGGAGGATACCCCACTCCCTGCAGAGTGCCCAGGACACCCAGAATCTTGGCACCCCTTGGGGCAGGTGGACCCACTGGACACATTCACAGGAGCCAGGGGCTGGGAGCTCAGGCCACCTGACAGTCCAGCAGCCCAAGGACAGACGCAGGGGCACCTCAGCAGAGGCCTGGGCCCCTCGGCTGCAGCCCCACAGTGTGCTGCCTGGGGCAGAGGCCTCCCTCCCAGCACAGGGGCCCCGTGACCAGCACCCTGTCCATCCCCTCCACAGTGGTGCTGACCTCCTGGCAGTCAACATGGATGGGAACATGCCCTACGACCTGTGTGAGGACGAGCAGACGCTGGACTACCTGGAGACAGCCATGGCCAGCCGCGGTGAGTGCACCCCCTCCCCCCTGCCTGTGGCAGGGGAGGCTGCTCTGGGAGAGCGAGCCCTGAGTGCCCCGCCCCACAGGCATCACCCAGGACAGCATCGAACAGGCCCGGGCCCTGCCGGAGCTGCACATGCTAGAGGACATCCGGAACCTGCTGCAGGCGGGGGCTGACCTTGACACTCCCCGGGACCATGGGGCCACACTGGTGAGGACGCGGCACTGGACCGGGCGGGGGAGGGTGCTCCCCAAGCCGAGCCCGGACTCAGGTGCAGGCGCTGTGCCTGCAGCTACACATCGCCGCGGCCAACGGGTTCAGCGAGGCGGCTGCCCTGCTGCTGGAGCACCAGGCCAGCCTGAGCGCCAAGGACCGCGATGGCTGGGAGCCGCTGCATGCGGCGGCCTACTGGGGCCAGGTGAGTGCCCATGGATGGTGGGGCTGATGAGCCTGCAGGTTCTGCAGGCCTCAGCAGCCCCCTTGCTCCGGCCCACAGGTGCGCCTGGTGGAGCTGCTTGTGGCACATGGGGCTGACCTGAACGGCAAGTCCTTGATGGACGAGACGCCTCTCGGTGAGCCGGGGGCCTTGTCCTTGCGGTGTAGGGGGCGCGTGGCAGGGCCCATGACTCTCCGGCTCCTCCGCAGACGTGTGTGGGGATGAGGAGGTGCGCGCCAAGCTGCTGGAGCTGAAGCACAAGCATGACGCCCTCCTGCGCGCCCAGGGCCGCCAGCGCTCCCTGCTGCGCCGCCGCACCTCCAGCGCTGGCAGCCGTGGGTGAGTGCCCGCCCCACCTGCCAGGCCCCTGCCACCCGCCAGGCCCCTGCGGCCCCACCCCGTGGGCTGGGCCCAGGGCTTTGTCCCCGCTGAGGTCAGCTGGCAGCCCAGGGTGCCAGCCCGGGCAGAGTCCGCAGGGAAGGCGATGTCTTCCACCACCCTCTCCTTGTGCCCCCAGGAAGGTGGTGAGGCGGGTGAGCCTGACCCAGCGCACCAGCCTGTACCGCAGGGAGCACGCCCAGGAGGCCATCGTGTGGCAGCAGCCCCCACCTGCCAGCCCCGAGCCGTCGGAAGAGGATGAGGACCGCCAGACCGACGCAGAGCTCCAGCCGCTGCCCCTGGAGGTGAGCCCGGCCCACCCCCACACCCTGGTGGGGCCAGTGACCCTGTCCTCAAACACAAGAGCCACATGCTCGGGGGTTAGCTCCGCCCCCACCCTTGTTTTGGCTCCTGGACCACCGTGCTGCCTGGGGCCTCAGGCCAGAGGGCGCCTGCTGATGGCCTCCAGGCCGTGCTTCCCCCACAGGAGGAGGACCCCGAGGAGGCCAGGCCACACAACGGCCGCGTGGGGGGCCCCCCGGCACGGCACTTGTACTCCAAGAGGCTGGACCGGAGTGTCTCATATCAGCTGAGCCCCCTGGAGAGCGCCTCCCCCGACGCCCTGGTGCGCGCCAAGGCCCACCACACCCTGGCAGAGCTCAAGCGCCAGCGGGCTGCTGCCAAGCTGCAGCGACCCCCAGCTGAGGGGCCTGAGGCCGCTGAGGCTGGCCTGCCTGTGGACGCTGAGACCCCCCAGCCAGTGAGTGGCTGTGGGGCAAGTGGAGACCCGCCCCTGCTCAAACTCACAGCCCCCTCAGAAGAGGCCCCCGTAGAGAAGAGACCGTGCTGCGTGCTCATGTGAGGGGCTGGCGGCTGGGATGGCGAAAGTCCCACTGCCCAGCCCCGCGCCCCTGCTCTGCGTGTCCAGTGCGTGTCCCGGGCCAGGCTGCCAGCCTCCCTGAGGAACAGACCTGGGGCAGAAGCTGTACCTGGGAGACAGCAGCTGCAGAGACCTAGTGTTGCTCTGTGACTCTCGATAAAGGGCTATTCTGCCACTGCCTTGTCGTGTGTCTCAGCTGGGCCTCTGTTGCCAGCAGGGAGCGGCTCTGTTGCTGGGCCTGGGTGCGCCTGCCCCGTGAGCACCCGAGGCCCGTAGCACACGCTGGGGCTCGCTCGGGGTGCCCAGCCCCGCGTGGGTGTGGGGCACATGCCCGTCAGGCAAGAAGCCTGGCCCTTCAGCACCCTGCCTCCCAGGCTCCTGGAGGCCCCTCTGTAATACTTTGCTTGCTTGAGCAGGAGAAGTAGCTTTGGAAGGACACTCGCTGGGGGGCCAGGGCTGAGGGTGTCCTCATTGGAGGGCAAGGACCCTGGCTTAGAAGAGGAGAGGGTATTTCCCATAAGGGCTCTTGGCCAGAGCCAGCAGGGCAAAGCGGTTCAAGGCTCGTGTCAGAAGCCTCCCTGTCGGGGGTGGGTTCCCTGTTCCTGGCATGCAGCCCCAGGGCCCTGGCTGCCAGCTTCCGCTTGGGCTGGCAAACAGGCTCTGAGCTGGCCAGGCATGATGCGTTGGGGTGACAGGGCTGCTTAGGGGCCTCACTTGGGAGGGCTTGGGCCCTGCCAGCTTGTCTGTCCCTGGCAGGTTGCTTGGCCTGGCCACAAGTGCTGGGTGCCATAGGCTTGGGGTCACCCTCTCTGCTGGACACTTACTTACCTGGTCAGCCCAGGCTCCATGGTCCCGCCCTTCCTTGAGCATGAGTGGTTGGAGGGGTGTCCCCGGCAGAGCGGGAGGTTGGGGGGGGGTAGGCTGC
>SJYX01013446.1:195224-232857 GCA_006410675.1 Oreotragus oreotragus
CCGGGGCCTGGTGAGAGGGCCCCGGTCAGTCCTGTGCCCCCCCACCCCCCGCCTTAGGAGACAAGGCCTGTGGGAGTGATAAGCTCCCCCCTCACTGTGCTCCCCTCCTCCCTCCAGGGCGTAAAGAAGCCCTTCACCGAGGTCATTCGTGCCAACATCGGGGACGCACAGGCCATGGGGCAGATCCCTATCACCTTCCCGCGCCAGGTGAGGCTCAGCACTGCCCTGCACCCTGCCCCCATCAGCCCGTGGACCCTGGCCCCAGCACTCACTCCTCCCAGGTCCTGGCCCTCTGCGTCCACCCGGATCTCCTGAACAGCCCTGACTTCCCCGACGACGCCAAGAGGAGGGCGGAGCACATCTTGCAGGCGTGTGGGGGCCACAGCCTGGGTGAGCGCCAGAACCCGCCCAAGCCCGGGGGAGAGGTGGTGAGCAGGAGCAGGAGGGAGGCTGTCCCGGGAGAGGGGTGGGCCCGCCGCTGGAAGGGGGCGGGCCTCCTAACGAGGGCAGCGAGGGGACCTCACTTGTCCCACCCCGGCCGTCCTGCCTCGTCCCCCGCTCAGGGGCCTACAGCATCAGCGCTGGCGTCCAGATGATCCGCGAGGATGTGGCGCGGTACATCGAACGGCGTGATGGAGGCATTCCCGCCGACCCCAATAACATCTTCCTGTCCACGGGGGCCAGCGATGCCATTGTGGTAGGCCGGGGCCAGTGCGGGGAGCCACCGCGGCTCCTAGTGTGCAGCCGGGAGGGTCTGCCAATCTCACCTCCCATCCCGCCTGCAGACGGTGCTGAAGTTGCTGGTAACCGGCGAGGGTCGCACGCGCACGGGCGTGCTTATCCCCACCCCTCAGTATCCACTCTACTCCGCCGCGCTGGCCGAGTTCAACGCGGTGCAGGTGGACTACTACTTGGATGAGGAGCGTGCCTGGGCGCTCGATGTGGCCGAGCTGCGGCGCGCGCTGCGCCAGGCGCGTGACCACTGCCGCCCCCGCGCGCTCTGCGTCATCAACCCCGGGAACCCCACCGGTGCGCGTCCCCACCCGTCCCCGCCCCGCCACCCAGGCCCAAAAAGACGCCCCTGTCCGCCGCGCCTGGGTCACCCTTTCCCTCCTCCCGCCGCCCTGCGCAGAGCAGAGCGCCCCCTCGGCTGACCCCGGACCTGTCGCACCCCCGCGCCCCAGGGCAGGTGCAGACCCGCGAGTGCATCGAGGACGTGATCCGCTTCGCCTTTGAGGAGAGGCTTTTCCTATTGGCCGATGAGGTGTTGGCTGGGCGCCTGCGGGGAGGGGGCGGCGGGCGCGGCGCGCGCCAGGGTGACACGCCCCGCTGTCTCCCGGCCTCCCGTCCAGGTGTACCAAGACAACGTGTACGCCGAGGGCTCGCAGTTCCACTCGTTCAAGAAGGTGCTCACGGAGATGGGTCCGCCGTACGCGGCACGACAGGAGCTCGCCTCCTTCCACTCGATCTCCAAGGGCTACATGGGCGAGTGCGTGCGGGCTGGGCGGGCGGGGCCCAGAACCCTGGGCGACGGCCGGGCTCTAGTCGCCGCCAGGCTGGTCCCCTCCTAGCCAGCCCTGCCTCGACGCCCGCCCTCGCCTCGCAGGTGCGGCTTCCGCGGCGGCTACGTGGAAGTGGTGAATATGGACGCCGCGGTGAAGCAGCAGATGCAGAAGCTGCGGAGCGTGCGGCTGTGCCCGCCCACCCCGGGCCAGGTCCTGCTCGACGTGGCTGTCAGCCCGCCGGAGCCCTCCGACCCCTCCTTCGCGAGGTTCCAGGAGGTGAGTGGGCGGAGCCGCGGGCGTCGGGGCGCCTCGCCCCGGCCTGGCTTTGACCAACCCTACCCCCTCGGCAGCAGGAGAGGCGGGCGGTGCTGGCCGAGCTGGCTGCCAAAGCCAAGCTCACGGAGCAGGTCTTCAATGAAGCTCCCGGCATCCGCTGCAACCCGGTGCAGGGCGCCATGTATTCCTTCCCGCGCATGGAGCTGCCCCCGCGTGCGGTGCAGCGCGCTCAGGTCCGACGAAAGGCTGGGCAGGGCCCGCGGGGCCGGGGACGTCCTCCCTGAGCGTCCTCCCTGAGCGTCCCCTCCCGTCCTCCTCCCGAACCCCCAGGAGCTGGGCCTGGCTCCCGACATGTTCTTCTGCCTGCGCCTCCTAGAGGAGACTGGCATCTGCGTGGTGCCTGGGAGTGGCTTCGGACAACGGGAAGGCACCTACCACTTTCGGTGAGGCCCTGCTTGCGCAACGCCTCCCCTCGACCCCCACCGCTTTGGCTTACTTTCTTTCCCCTTTCAGGATGACTATTCTGCCCCCCATGGAGAAGCTGCGGCCCCTGCTGGAGAAGCTGAGCCAGTTCCATGCGAAGTTCACCCGCGAGTACTCCTGAGGACCCGTCAGAGGCCAGGGCCGGCCAGTAAGGACGACCTCCGACTGAGGGCACTCTGCCCTGGGGCCTCTGGACTTGCTCCTGCTGGCTGTGTGGCCGAGCCCCTGCCCCTCCACAGGCCCTAATAAAGCAATGGGCTGGCCGGGCTGCTTGGAGGCTGCGTGCACACCTGTGTGCACACCTGTGTGCACCTTCACGGCCTTGTCCATTCTTGACTGCCTGTCTGTGTGGGTTCTGTGCAGGCCTGGGGGCCAGGGGGCAATGGTCAAGGAGGGCTTCCTGAGGAGCAGACATTCTTACAGGATGGAGTTGGCTAGATGGGAACTGGCAGAATTGGCAGAGGGAAACCGAGTGACCGTGAGAGGGCAAGGAGGGTGTCTTGATTCTTCATACGGGGCAGGTGACAGCGGTTTTGCCTCTTTTGACAGCTGCAGGAGGAGCGATGTCGGCTAAGGCGTGGGGGGAGGAAGGGCACATTGTCACCTTTGTCATGCTGTGTGTGGAGTGTGACATCTCCGTGCAAATGCAGTCCTTGGGCTGGAAAACAGAGAGGAGCCCCCCCCCCCCCGCCAGAGCTGGGGCAGGTTTGGGGCACCGGCCCTCAAGGACGAGCACCTACTGTCACTGTTGTGGGTCCTCTGTGGTGGGCACTTTAGTCCCTATTTCACAGAAGAAGAAACCTGGGCCACCCAAATGCCTAGAAATGACAGGAAATTCACTCCACGTGGCCTTGGTAGCTGACCAACGGTCTTGGCTCAAGTGCCTATGAGTTGGTTTACCGTTGGCTGGCTTCAGAGATCCACAGGCATGGGGACACTACTGGCCAAGGTCCCAGCTCAGCTCGGGAGGGGGTTCTTAGCTACAGTGCAAGCTTCACTCGCTCCCCTGGGCCTCAGGTGTCCTCAGGCATCAGCACAGCTCTGGGCCGGAGAGGCTTTGTGAGACCCCGCGCTCAGGCTCGGGTTTTCCCTTGGGGGGCGGGGACCGCGTCCTTGCTGAAGCCAGCTGGAGTCTAGACAGGCTCTCGGGGTCTCCTCACTGGACACGAGGGCCTTCGGGGCAGCAGCCGTATGCGTTCCTGGGATGAACGGGGCTCAGGCCTTTCCCACGACCCTATTCAGCCACCGGCCTGCAGAGGGCGCTGAGACCACGACCTCAGGGAGCTGAGGGGCACCGGAGCCAAGGAAGCAGCAGCCGACAGTGGAGACTTGAGAGGACAGGTGCTCTGTGGGGCCGTAGGCGACCCAGCGGAACCAGCAGCCACCAGGCCCCAGGTAGGACACCTGCGGCACTTCTGGAGGCTGAGGGGCATCTGGGAGCGGATCAGACGGCTGGGGAGGGCCCTGGATGGGTCCCGCTTTCCGACGTTCGAAGCCAGTCGGCCACCAGGGGCGCGCGCGGGCTGTCGGCGCTCTAGCCCGCCCGCGTCCTCTATGGCCTCCTCGTTTCCGGGCTGCGCTGTGGCGCGCGAGGGCTACCCAACCCCGAAACCGAGACGTCCAGCTCCTCGGGGGCCTGAGCCCGCGGGACCTGAAGGCGCGTTCGCGGATGCCAGCTTGGCCACCCCTGACCCAGCCCCAGTCATGCCGCTGTGTGACCCCTAATCCCATCGCGACTGGACGGACCGGACCCCGCCCTGGGAAAAGCCCTGCCCCTGTTCTGAGTGGGACCCTTCATCCCTCCCCAGTCTGGTCCTTAACGCTGCCCCCGCCCAAGGTCCGCGGCCCCTAGCCATGGCCATGCGCAGGAAGCTGCTGCCCATGGCTGGTCTCTACCTGGTGCAGGGCCTGCCCTACGGCCTGCAGTCAGGCCTGCTGCCCGTGCTGCTGCGCGCCCGCGGCCTTTCCCTGACGCGCGTGGGGCTGGCCAAGGCGCTGTATGCGCCGTGGCTGTTCAAGCTCGTTTGGGCCCCGCTGGTAGACACGTGGGGCTCCCCAAGGGGCTGGCTGGCGCTCAGCACGGCTGCCCTGGGCCTGGTGTGCGGGCTGCTGGCAACCCTGCCTCCTGCCGGCGCCGGCGGAGCCGCGCTGCCTGTCCCGGTGGCGGCACTGCTCCTGCTGCTGAATCTAGCTGCGGCCGTGCAGGACGTGGCCCTGGACATGCTGGCCGTGCGGCTCCTGGAGCCAGCCGAGCTGGGGCCTGGCAATACCGTCCAGGTGGTTGCTTACAAGCTGGGGGCTGCGCTGGCCAGCGGCGGGCTGCTGGCCCTCCTGCCCGCGCTCTCCTGGACGCTACTCTTCTTGCTCCTGGCCGCCACCTACTGGCTGGCTGCGGTCGCGGCCTGGGTGGCGCCCGCCCTGCGACAGCTGCCCGTACCCCCACCTTCAGCGCACCCCCGCCCCAGCCTGCGCCTTCAGCAGGACTTGCTGGCCGTGCCTGGGACCCTGTGGACAGCGGGCTTCGTGCTCACCTACAAGCTGGGTGAGTTAGGCAGTAGCACAGGTGGATCCCCAAGAACTGGCGCGGGACTGCCTTCCCTCTGTAGGGTCTGATCTGAGGGCTGGAGCCCACCCTGACTGTGACTGGGCCTCGTTTCCTGTCCTCTGCAGGTCTAGCCCCAGCCACACCCCTTCAGGCCTCTCTGAGCTGCTTCGTGCTGACCCTGAATTTGGCCAAAGCCTAGCCCCAGCTGTCTGCTGTTGTCTGTGGCCCAGCAGAGGCAGGGCTGGGGGAGTCTCAGGCTGAGGTGGAGAAGCAGGGCAGGCTGCCCCTACTGACTTTCTTTCCACAGGTGAGCAGGGTGCCAGCGGCCTGTTCCCACTGCTCTTGCTGGACGGCGGCATCTCCACCCCAGAGCTGGGGCTGTGGAACGGTGTGGGCGCTGTGCTCTGCTCCATTGCTGGCTCATCCATGGGTGGGGTCCTGCTGGCCAGGCGTTGGTGAGGCCCCCTCAGCGCGCCCTGCCCACCTGCTCCCCTCTCCTTCCCTGTGCCCTCTGACCTGCCCCGTCTCCCCCTCAGGGAGCCACTGCCCCTCCTGAGGTCAGTGCTTTGGTTTCATCTTGGGGGCCTGACCTACCAGACTGCCCTGCTCTTTCAGCTGAACAGCCCCAGAGCCAACCCCGTCCCTGGCACAGTCCTGAGAGGTGAGGGGTGGGCCACAGTGGGGAGGAGCCTGGAGTCCTGGGCCCTGCTGACTCTCAACCTCCCAGGAGCAGCCCTGCTGAGCCTGTGTCTGCAGCACCTCCTGGGGGGCTTGGTCACAACCACCACCTTCACCATGATGATGCGGTGCAGTCAGCTGGCACCCAGTGCCCTGCAGGTAAGAAACATGGCTGCAGCATGAGGGGCTGTGGGCCTGGAGTCCAAGCAGGTTCTGACATGACATTCTCCATCCACCCCGCAGGCCACACACTACAGTCTCCTGGCCACTCTGGAGCTGCTGGGGAAGCTGCTGGTGGGCACGCTGGCAGGAGCCCTGGCTGATAGCCTGGGGCCACGCCTCTGCTTCTCTCTCTTCTTAGCTCTCTCAGCCACCCCCATGCTGTACCTGGGCTTTGCGCCCAGCGCCCTGGCCTGAACTAAAAGGCTGAACTCATCAATAAAGTGGACTGTGCTTCTGGGACAAGTACTGTGCAGTCATCCCCAGACTGTGGGGTTCCCAGTGGAAGGAAGGATCCTAAAAACAACTCCAGCAACTTTTATTCTGCACTTTGGGGCCTCTCTGCTCCTGTGCTCCTGGTGGCGGGCTGTGTTCGGGGTGGTGGGCCACTGTCCTGATCACTGCATCCCCCTCCATCCTTACCCTGAGGACCCACTACACCCGACACCCCCACGCTGTGGCCTTGCAGCCCCACTTAGGCCCGTCCGGGACACAGGGGTACGGGTCCTCTGCAGCAGGGTGGTCAGCGGCCCCACAGCAGGAGCTCCTGCGTGGCCAGGTGCATGAGGGCAGGGAAGCTCAGGTGCAGGTACTTCCTCCAGAAGCGCCGGTCCCGCCCGAACACCTGGGCTGGATAGCAGGGGCTCCCTGGAGTGGGAGGAGACGCGGCTGAGGACTCCAGGCCAGGTGTGCCCTCAGCCCCCAGCTCCCTCAGGGCCAGGCCTCCCAGGTCCGCACCGATGCCGTGGAAGATGCGGGCCACAGCCCTGCCTGAGAACCACTGCTCTGGCCAGGAGGACAGGAGCTGGCGGATGTCCCGGCGGATCTGGCCTTCCCAGTCCTGGAGCTGTGGCGGGGGGGGACAGTCAGGCCAGCCCGGCTTCCACTGCTCGCTCTTCGGCACGGCTCAGTGTTGTGCATGGCTTGTCGTGGTGCCAGCAGGAGGTGGGTGTGTGCCCGCAGACGGGCGCATCCTCTGCAGCCACCCCCCAGGCCCTGACACTCACCCTGTCCTGTCCCAGCTCAGGGTCGTCCTCTGTCTCCAGGCCTCCCGGCTGTTCTGACTCTTCCTCAAAGTAGTGACTGAGCAAGGCCTTGAGCCTGCTGCTGCGCTCCCAGGTGGGCTGCTCCAGGCATGGCCCGCAGCTGGGGAAGGCCACACTGTGGAGGGGAGAGCCTGTCAGAGGGGCCTGCCTAGGGGCAGGGTGGGGTGGCCCGTGCCCTGCCCACCTTCGCCTGCACCTGTGAAAAGCCCGGAAGGTGTGGTGCAGGTGGGCCAGGGCCTCTCGCTCTCGGGCCTGCACACGGCTGTGTAGGAAGTCGCAGATCTGGTCCCTCTCCTGGGCCGTCAGGTCCCCCGGGCTGTACAGGCGGAAGGCCGTCTCTCTGAACTCCACCAGCACCCCAGTGCCCTGGGGCACACCTGCCAGATAGGATGTCAGAAACTGGCGGAGGGGCAGAGAGCGGGTGGCAAGCAGGTCTGGGGGTGGGCGCACCTGTCTCGGGCTCTGGGTCCCACTGCAGCTGGAGGAGAGCTCGCTGCACCGGGCCCAGCTCCCAGCCCATAGAGTCCGCCAGCTTGACCAGATCCAACTCCACAGAACTGCATCCTCCCTTCGTGTCGGGGTGCTGCTGGGCCAAGCACAGAGCCAGCGGGGGGCACCTATGCCAGGGGGGCGTCATGTGATTGGCAGCCCTGTTCTCTGTCCCCATCGACAGCTTGGGTGGGATGTGTGCTCACCTGCGGGCCAGGGCCTGGAGCTGGGTGGGGCCCCCGGGCCAGCGCAGGTGGCAGTGGGCATAGGTGGGTGCCACCAGCTTCAGCCAGCGCCGTGGGTGTAGCTCCAGGTAGCACAGCAGCGTCTCAATGGCTGCAGGAAGAGCGGAGCTCACTCGGGGCCTGTAGGACCCCCCCCAGCCCCGCCGTGCACGCTCCTGCTCCTCACCCTCCTCTGGCATATCCAGGGCCTGCACGGTTGGCTGCACTGGGAGCACCCGCTCATGGCCTGGGCACCGGGGTGTGTGTGGGATGCTGGGCTGGCCAGGATCCTGGGCACTCGCAGCTACAGGGACCCCGGCCAAGCACTCTTCCTTGCTCCTGCCACCCTCCTGCTCTGGGGGCCGCCGGGCACAAGAGCAGGGAGGGAACACTCGCTGCACCAGCCTCTTCACAGCGAGGAAATCCACGGTGTTGGCGTGCACATGTCTGCGTAGCTCCCGCAGGTCCTGGCCATGGGGCAGAGTGGTGTGAACGTGGGGCACAGCCCCGGGCGGGGTTGGGAGAACTGGCGGGGTGGGGTGGGCACCCACCTGGGGCCGGAGGAAGAGGTGGCAGTGTGCCGGCTGCCCGTCACGCCCTGCGCGGCCCACCGCCTGCACGTAGTTCTCAAAGCTGGGAGGCAGCCCCAGGTGCAACACAGCCCGCACGTCCGGCCGGTCCAGCCCCATCCCGAAGGCCACTGTGGCCACCACCACACGCAGCCGGCCCTCCATGAAGGCCCGCTGCACCCGCCGCCGATCTCGGCTGCACATGCCAGCGTGGTAGGCCTCGGCCACGGCCTCCAGCGCTCTGCCTGCAGAGAAGACACAGGGTGGTCAGGTGGGGCGCATGCCTGGGGCATGTCTGCGGGGCACAGGCCTGCCTCCGCCTCACCGTGGGGCCCCGGATCCCGGGCCTCGCGCAGGCATGTGCGCAGCAGGGCGGCGACACGCTCTGTGTCCTCTCGCCTGTGGCAGTAGATGATGACAGAGTCCAGAGCCCGGAAACGGTCACTCTGCAGCAGTGTCACCAGCGCCTGTGGGGACAAGAGTCACTGCAGAGAGCTGGGAGGCAGGGCTGCTGCCAGGCCCATGCACGTATGCTTACCTGGTCCGGGTCCCTGTCCGAGGACACGGAAAGGTGCAGGTTGGCAGGAATGGTAGCTGGCCCTCTGAGTACAGACTCCTCGGTCACACCCAGGTGCCAGGCCACGTTGAGAGCAGTGCTGCGTGTGGCCGTGGCTGTAAGGCCCAGGAAGCAGTGGACGTTCAGCTGGTCCCGCAGCGTCTGTGAGGGGACGGTGAGCCAGCTGCGCCTACCCGCCCCACCCCTGCACACTGCCCTACCCGCTTAGGCTCACCTGACAGACTCGCAAGTAACAGGGCCGGAAGTTGTGAGACCACTGAGAGAGACAGTGGGCTTCATCGAGGCAGGCAAAGGCGACCGGCGGCAGCTGAGAGAGGAGGGTGCCGGCCCCGGCCCCGACCAGCGCTTCTGGGGACAGCATCAGCACCTGCACGCGGGCTGCACGAGCCTGAGGAGGCCCACTGGTCAGCAACGGCACCCAGCTCCACCCGCTGCTCCGCCCTGGCCCTGGGAGGCCCCCTCACCTTCTGCAGGGCAGAGTCCCGCTGCTTTTTGGTCATCCCCGAGTGAACGCAGGCCCCCTTCAAGCCAGGGGGCAGGCCAGCGAGCTGCAGGTACAGGAGCACAGCCTGCTGCACGGCCCTGGCCCTCTCCCAAAGCCCTTCCAGGGTGGTTTTACCTGACAACTACTGCTGGCTCCCCTCCAGGCCCCTTGGGGAGGAGAGGCCAGAGCCGCCCACGGGCCTTGACTGAGACGCACTGGGGACAGATCCCAGTGGGGCTGCTCCTACCAAGCTGCTCCTCTGGTGGGTGTCCCTGTGCCTTTGGGCCATTGCTGACACTGGACAGAGTGGAAAGGGCCTGATAACTTGCAGCTCTGGGGTTGGGGTGGGGCAAGAAACAGCAGCCCAAGTGGGTCAGCAGAGCCATGGATACCGGTCCTTGCCTTTGGCATGTGTCCGTGGGTCCTGTCCACCTACCTGGTCATCCATGAGTGACGTGAGAGGAGAGATGACCAGGGTGAGGCAGGGGCTTCGCCGGAAGTAGAGCAGCGCTGGGAGCTGGTAGCACAGGGACTTGCCAGCCCCCGTGGGCAGCACCAGCAGGGTGGACATACCTGGTGTGATCTAGAGTCAAGGCAGCCATCCTGCAGCCTGGCCTCAGCCCCACCACGCTCCTCCCCACCAGCTCACCAGACAGGATCCGCATGACCACACGCTCCTGCCCAGGGTAGAAGGCGTGGTGCCCCAGTTGCTCCAGGGCCTGAAACACCTCAGCCGGGGTGTCTGTGGACACAGGTGTCAGTCAGCTTGGCTCCGAGTTGTCCTAACCCTTCCGTTCAGGCCTCGGCTGTTAGGCATCTGCTGACCTGCCACCTGACCCGAGGGCCCCGGTGGGTAGAGTGGAGGCACGGAAAGAGGTGGAGAGGGCATCCTGGACACAGATGGCCCCGTGGGCACCAGCAGCTCAGGCGCCCCAGGCCCAGCGTCTTCTTCACCTGCTGAGAACAGATGAACAGCATAGGAGCTCCAGGCTGGTCTGGCGTCATAGAACCAAGAAAACAACTTGCTACAGCCTCTCCTTCACCTCTTCACTCACCAGAGAGTTGGCAGCAGGCTGCACCTGTCCTCAGGGATACTTCCTGTAACATGGGCTGGGTCTGTGTGCCATCCACCTTGACATCCTCCTTCTGAGAGGCCAGGAGAGGTTCTGGACCAGAAGCAAAGTAGGGCCTTTGCTTGAGCCAGAATTGTCTCCCCAAAGAGCACAATACCCCTGTAAGCAGGCTGGTGTCCAGGGCAGAAGCCTCACCAGGCTGAGAGCATCGGGACACCAATTGGCTGAGCTGCCCATGCTGGGAGCAAGAATCCTGGGCTGGGCCTCTGGGCTGACCACCCCCAAAACACTCCTCTTTTTTCTGCCACTTCTGCTTCCATGCCTGGTTGGGGACACAAAGAAGGGTCACAGGGCAGGCAGCAGGACAGGTGGGGGGAGCACCCGGTACCACCTCCTCACCTGCTTGTGAAGGAGCCTGCCCCGCAGGGCCCGGCCCCGCACATAGCGTCGCTGCTTCATGTTGAGCCGCACATAGTTCCCCCTGTCCTGGACAGCAGATCTGGAAGAAACGCACAGGTCGGCAGTGCCCACAGCCCTCCCCACACTGGCTCAACTGAGGGCAACCCTGCTGGGAGGTTAGAGCAGTGATACCTGGAGGCTGGGGTCCTGCCTGGGGGCTGTGCCTTCACAGGCTGCTCTGGACAGTCTTCTGCAGGCCCTGCAGCCCCAGCTCCCTCAGGCAGGGGTCTTGCTTGGTCGGTGCCCTGCTGGGTCTGTGCAAGGCTTCCCTCCAGCTCCCCACTCCGTCTCCGCTTCTTGCCTTGATGGTCACCAGGCTGACACTTCCCTGCACGGACAGCAGCTGCTGCTGGTAGGGCTGGAGCCTCTGGGACCTCCAAAGGCACCTCAGGACCAGCGCTGAGGCTAAGGACAGATGCAACAGCTGGAGTCAGAAGCTGTGAATCCTCTGCATCCAGGCCAGGTTGGCAGGTCCTGGAAACCTCCAGAAAGTCTGGGGTCCTGTTGTGACACCGCTGCAGCCAATCAGGGTCGAGGGAGCCCAGTCGCAGGCTCAGGGATGCCCTCAGCTGCTGGAGCCGGCCTGGCCTCAGCTGGGGCCTGGGAGGCTGAGGGAGCACCTGACTGACATTTTCTGGAGAGATGGAGGCAGTTGCTGTGCCTGGTGGCTCCAGTGAAGGGATCTTGGAGGAGGATCTTTGTGCAAGTCGGGGTATCTGGCCCAGGGTTGACCTAGCCTGGGAGGGAGACAAGGAAGCAGGAACTCAGGTCCTTGGGGTGCTACAGACTCATACGTGCTGGAGACCCACCTGTAACAGCTGGGTAAGGTGAGAGGCAAAAGGTTGGGACATAAAGGAAGCTGAGGGTAGAGGCTGATCTGGAGCTCCTCTGTGGAGCTGTGCTGGCTGTGTGTGCACAGGTGAGCATGTGACTACCCGTGAGACACTCGACAGGGATGGGTATCTGGTAATTCTGCCTGGGGCCACCTGCAGCTCTGGACCCAGACTGGATGCACTGTCTACCGAGCCCTCACCCCTCACCTGGAGACTGCCCTTTAGGTTGGCCTTAAGCCTCTTCCCATAGTCCTGCGCAGACTCCTGAGGGCTCCACCTTGTGGGAGGATGAGGACTCTGGGTCGCAGCCCGATTCAAGTGGTTCCCCCAGCAACTGGGCTCCAACATCTGCAGGAGACAGTAGAGACCTAAACCCCAGAGAAGCTGGTGTGTGAGGGGGATGAGAGATGTCTCCACCCCCGAAAACCCGAGGAGAGGCTGTCCTTCCTCCACGCTCTCACTTCCCCCTCTGCCCCCGGCTCCCGCCGAGTTCTGTGCCCCACAGAAGTTGGGTCACGACTCCTCCCGGGTCCGGCATACAGGATGTTGACCCAGAGGTTGGGATGTCGAGCCCAGGTACCTGCTCGGCCGCGGCGGGAAGCGACTGCCCCGAGCAGTGAGGCTCGACGCCGCCGGCCTGGCCCAGTGCTTTCTTCAGGGAGCGGTACTCTCGGTACAGCGCTGAGAGCGGGGTCGGGGGATCGGAGTTGAGGAGTCAGGATTCCCCTGGAAGGGGGCGTGGAGGCCTCCCGCCCCCAGCCCACGGCCTTGGCCAATCCCTCCGCCCCGCGCCCGCTGGCTCACCGCGGGTCTCCTCGGACGCCGCTTCCACGTCTTCCTGTAAAGGAAACGCGTCAGGCGGATGCCGTGCCCTCAGCTCCCCACCCACGGGCAGGCCGCACCTTGCCCGGCCGCCGCCCGCTCTGCCGCCGAAACGCGCGTTCCCACGCCTGCAGCCGCTCCCGCACGTCCCGCAGCCGCTCCATGGTCGCCGTAAGCTTGGCGCCCCGCGAATCTCCCGCCTAGAGAGCGAT
This sequence comes from Oreotragus oreotragus, assembly GCA_006410675.1. NCBI lineage: Eukaryota > Metazoa > Chordata > Mammalia > Artiodactyla > Bovidae > Oreotragus > Oreotragus oreotragus. The sequence goes on from SJYX01013446.1 coordinate 207,719, forward strand.
GCCGTCCGCCAACCAATGGGGACGCTCGGCAGCGTTGGAGGCGTAACACCGCGGCGGCCCCTGGGCTGGGACAGCCAATCTACGGGGCCCTGATGCGGCAGCCAATCAGGTGCCTTTACGTCATCGCGGCGCGCGACGGCGCAGACGGAGCGCGACGTACGGCGAGGCGGGGCCGGCGGCGGTGGCGGCGGCTTGGGTCCGGGTGAGCGCGGGCTGCCTGCTGGGGACGGAGCACGGCGGCTTGCGGCTCCTCTGCCTGGCCGCACAAGGAGCGTGCGGGCACTCCGGGAGGCGCCGCACCGGAGGCGGGGGCGGGGGCGGAAGCCCGGGCGGGGCAGCTGAGGGAAGGGGAAGACCCGAGTCGGGTGCCGGGCTGAGCGACCTCGGGTCCTGGGGGACGACGCTCCGTCTTCGAGAGGCAGGCCCCGCCGGAGAGACGGAGGGCATCGAATTGACGGGCTCCCGCCGCTGAAGACCCGGAGGAGCCTTGCGGGGGCGTCTCCAGGGAAACGCTGGAGCCGTGGGCCGGTGGGAGGGGGCGGTGGCCACCACGCCGAGACTCCTCCCATAGTGACCACACTGGCTGCTTTCCTTTTCTCTCGTGACAGGTGCTCGGTTGGTCTGTCCTCTCACAGCGAGGTATGAATCGTCCTCGCGAGATTTATCCTCAGGCAGAGAGAGACCGAGGGTTGACGTCCCGGGCTTCTCAGGAACCAGCGCCCTAAGGACTTGTGTATGAGGTCCGCAAGAGCTGGGGCTCTGGGGCCAGGCTGCCACCCTTCTCAAGCTTGTTACTCGGGACCTTTGTCTGGCAAGGCCTAGGTCTTAGTTTCCTAACACTTTCAGGGAAGTGGCCCAGAGGCAGTTTTGAGGATGAGGTGCCTGGCACACAGTAAGTCAGCAGCAGAGCTGTCACGCAGGTACCTTGTGGCCTCAGGCATCTCTTTTGTGCTCCTTGTCAGCTTGGATATACCTTTGACAGCCGCCTCTACCTATCTCAGGAAAGGCCCCTAGTTTGGGGTCTTTGAATCCCATGGGTTTGATACTTGTCCTCTTAACATGGTTCTCTAGGGAAAAGAGACATTTACACAGATGCCAAGGACACCGATGGGTGAGGCATTCTTTCTCTGTAAATATCCGGGGGTCTCCATGTCTAACAGTACTCCTGGAAGATAGTAGTTAGTACATGTTGAGGGCTTGGGTTACTCCAGCTCTTCAGACTCAGACTTAACTGGATTCTGGTCCGTTCTACTTGTCCTACTGTTTATTAAACTGTATCTGTAGTTTTCAACTCCTCTTTGCTGTGCTGTGCAGAATCCAAGGGCAGCCTGCAGGAGCTTGTGAGGCGGCTGAGAGAGGGTGCTGTGATGTACCTTCCAGCTCCTGGGATTATCTCATCCCCCTAGTGCTTGGCCAGGGGTGGGAGGGTGGCAGGTGGGGGTTGGCTTTTTAAGAAGGGGAGGATCTCTTGATAAGTGGCTTTGGAAGGTCTGAAAAACAGATGGTGTGCCCTGCAGAGCAGCAGCCATCAAAAGCACACCTACACAGGCTGGTCATCTCTGGTGCCATGCTGCTTATATGCTGCTTGGTGGCTTTGTCTCCCTAGAGGGGCCCCCATGTTTCTCGGGGACTGGGATGGGGGGTGGCCTTGTTCTCCTTTCTCCTTTTTTCGGCCTATTGTGAAGTATCTAGCACTTGCTCATTAGAGCCATGGTTCTCTGCTCTGTGCCAAGCACCAGGCTGAGCTTTCCCACTACCAGCATGGAGGGGGTGGGGCTGGAGCTTGTCCTCCCTACTGAAGGGTACTTCCCTGCAGGTGACCTCTTGCCTGGCCTAGCGCCATGCACACCCTCGTGTTCCTGAGCACACGGCAGGTGCTCCAGTGCCAGTCGGCTGCCTGCCAGGCCCTGCCCCTGCTGCCGCGAGAGCTCTTCCCCTTGCTGTTCAAAGTGGCCTTCATGGACAAGAAGACGGTAGTGCTGCGTGAGCTGGTGCACACTTGGCCTTTCCCGCTGCTCAGCTTCCAGCAGCTGCTGCAGGAGTGTGCCCACTGCAGCCGGGCCCTGCTGCAGGAGCGGCCCAGCACAGAGAGCATGCAAGCCGTGATCCTGGGCCTGACTGCCCGGCTCCACACCCCGGAGACTGAGCCTGGCACGCAGCCCCTCTGCAGGTATGGGCTCACTGGAGGGACCTTCAGGCCTGGTGGGGGGATGCAGAGTGGGTCCCCCCAAGAGGTTCCAGGCTGGTACAAGAGCTCAGTGCAGAAATAGGCGTGTTGCTTCTGTCCCGAGGTGGCTGGGAGTGGGTGTGGGCTCTGTCCCTTTGTCTCCTGCCTCAGCCCACCCATGCTCCCAGGAAGCATGTGCTGCGGGTGCTGGATATGACGGGCCTCCTGGATGACGGCGTGGAGCAGGACCCTGGCACCATGAGCATGTGGGATTGCACGGCAGCTGTGGCCCGCACGTGCATCGAACAGCAGCAGGGCAGGACTGCAGAGCCTGGCCTGGCCCCTGTTCCTGTGGAGGTGCGTGTGGACCTGCGGGTGAACCGGGCTTCCTATGCATTCTTGCGGGAGGCACTCCGCAGCAGCGTAGGCAGCCCGCTGCGGCTCTGCTGTCGGGACCTGCGGGCTGAGGACCTGCCCATGCGCAATACAGTGGCCCTGCTGCAGCTTCTGGATGCAGGCTGCCTGCGCCGCGTGGACCTGCGCTTCAACAACTTGGGCCTGCGTGGCCTGTCCGTCATCATCCCACACGTGGCCCGCTTCCAGCACCTGGCCAGCCTGCGGCTGCACTATGTGCATGGGGACTCTCGGCAGCCCTCCGTGGACGGTGAGGATAACTTCCGCTACTTTCTGGCCCAGATGGGCCGCTTCACCTGTCTGCGGGAGCTCAGCATGGGCTCCTCTCTCCTCTCAGGGCGGCTGGACCAGCTGCTCAGGTGAGTGGACCCTGCTATGGCCCTGCCTCTCCCTTCCCCTCTACAGACCCTCCCCTGGCTCTGCCTATTTGTGATGCCCTGTGTTCTCCCCGCCCCCCGACCCCAGCACCCTGCAGAGCCCCCTGGAGAGCCTGGAGCTAGCCTTCTGTGCCCTGCTGCCCGAGGACCTGCGTTTTCTGGCACGGAGCTCCCATGCTGTCCACCTCAAGAAGTTGGACCTGAGTGGCAACGACCTGTCTGGGAGCCAGCTGGAGCCCTTCCAGGGTCTGTTGCAGGCAGCAGCAGCTACACTGTTGCACCTCGAGCTGACCGAGTGCCAGCTTGCTGATACCCAGCTGCTGGCCACACTCCCTGTGCTGACTCGTTGCGCCAGCCTCCGCTACCTCGGCCTCTATGGCAACCCACTGTCCGTGGCAGGGCTCAGGGAGCTGCTGCGGGACTCAGTGGTGCAGGCTGAGCTGCGCACGGTTGTGCACCCTTTCCCTGTGGACTGCTATGAGGGCCTGCCCTGGCCACCGCCTGCCTCTGTTCTCCTGGAAGCCTCCATCAATGAGGAGAAGTTTGCTCGCGTGGAGGCTGAGTTGCACCAGTTGCTACTAGCCTCAGGCCGTGCGCATGTGCTCTGGACCACAGATATCTACGGGCGCCTGGCTGCAGACTACTTCAGCCTGTGACCTCCAGGCTCTGGGTGAGAGACTGTCCCGGGGTCCAGGGCTGCTGGAGGCCCCTTGCTCCTTGGGTAGGCAGAGCCTGTCCTGGAACCCTGTGAAGGCCTGACACAATGGCAGTGGCCTCTGATTTCTTTGCTCCAGGGCTCGCCTTGAGCCTCCCCATGCTTTCTGCAGCATCGTGTGCAGTTTGTTCTGCGCCTGCTCCCCTGGCTGGCTGACCATCTGTGGGCCCGAGGGCTGGATTCCAGGCCTACATGGCCCTGCTTGGTTTGGCTGCACTTAGCTGCCCTTCAGTGTCTTGGGGTCTTCGAGCTGAGAGATGATGTTTTCCTCTAGGCCCTCCCCAAGAGCAGATTGCTCTGGGTTGGAAGTTGGGACAGGGGCCTACTTCACAGAGGGTTGGGTTCCTAGTCACTTTGGGGCCTCTTACCTCTTCTGGGTTTTGGTGCCAGAAGGTGTCTTAAAGGTACAAACGTGCAGTGTGCTTAGAACTTAAATCTGTGACTTTTTTCTGTCTTAATTGGTTAGAGTGATTAATCTTCTGTTCTGTCATCCCCAGCCTGGTCACTGGGGACCATGTCTTTGGTTTGCTGCCCCTTCATTTTTCTAGGCATTTCCACAATCTGTCCCCCTCTCCCACATTTCAGAGGTCCAGGCCTACAAAGGGCAGTGGGACCAGAGGCAGACCCGCAGAGCTGGAGGTCGGGTTAATTTGGGAAGTGGGGGAATCATTTCTGGAGGGTCTCAGTAGGGTGTTGGGACCCTATCCCCGGGCACCCTCCATTCGCGTCCCAGGACTTTTCATTTGCAGGGGTCCGCAGCTACTCCAGCTCCGCCCAGCCCCGCCCAGGTCCCTAAACCCGCATACACAGCTCGCTACACTGCGGAGCTTCCACCCTTTACTGACCACGCTGGGGCATGCGCGGGTTAGTCGGGCCGGCCAATCCACGGTATTTACGTCATCAGCCCGCGCCCCGCCCCTCAGCAGTGGATCTCGTAGGCGGAGGGGACCTGCAGTGGGAGCCCCTGTGCAACTCCAGGCGCTTCGGCGGCTTCCGCCGGGCTCTCAGCGAAGAGCGGCTTGGAGCGGTCGATGACGAACATCTCGTGGCCCCGCTCGTCGCGGAGCTCCTCGAGCTGCGCGAAGGTGCAGGGCCCGTCTGAGTAGTCGTTGACGAAGAGCGCTCCCTCCCCTGAAGGCCCCGGAACCTTTTTACGCCTGCGCCGCCGGCGGCAGATCATGGTCGCCAGTAACAGGGCCGTGAGCGCCAGGAGCGCGATGGCAGCCGCGATGGCCGTCTGTGTGGCCAGGCCCAGGGCACGGAAGGCCATGCTGCCCGTCTCGGGCAGGGGCTCGTGGCTGACTGGGCCGCCGGCTCGGGGCGGAGCTGGCGCCAGCTGCTGCTGCCGGGACACGTTGACCAAGAGCTGGAAGGGTACGCGGGCGGCGCCGCCGGCGTTGGAGGCCTCACACTCGTACTTTCCGGCGTGGGCCAGGGTGATGTTGGTGAGGAAGAGCATGCCGCTGCCGGTGTCGGAAGCCCCGAGACCTCCTGGGCCCCGCCACCCAACTTCCGGCTGGGCCTGGGCGCGCGGCGCACCCTCGCGAGGCTGCGCCACCTTTCTCCAGGTCACCAGGGGCTGCGGGTAGCCTGAAGCCTGGCAGGCCACCCGCAGGTCCTCACCCAGGTTGGCTGTCACCTCCAGCGGCTCCACGTGCACAGACGGTGGGATGCAGATGAGGCTACTTCCAGATACTTCCAGAAGACTCTGAAGTGCCAGGCGCGGGGGCTCTGCACACAAGATCTTCTTGTCCCTGGAGCTGAGCAGTCGCTGGCCTCCCTCCTTGACCCAGGCTCCCAGCCAGTGCAGGGTGCAGTCACAGCGCCATGGGTTCTCTGTAGGCGGGGCAGCAGCAAGCATGTAGCTCAGGGGTGGCTCTGAAACACAGCCTGTGCCATTGGGGTTGTTGGCAAGAGCAGGAGCCCCTTACCTAACACCGTGGGGGACCCCTGCCACCTCTCTCTGTCAGGGGGCTCCTTACAGTGGGCAGCACCCACCCACCCCACACACACACCCCAAACTCCATTCTGTGATGCATATCCAATTCATTTCACCAGTCTCTGAGAAAGCTCTTGTTCCTGGCGTCTCTCCCTGCCACAAGTTTTGCTATTTGAGGGGAACCTCTGTGTCCGCATAGACATCCCACAAGCATTAAGACTTTGCACATCGTGCCAGCTTTGTCTTCAGGAGCTGTCTGGAGGGAATGTCCCCAGTCTTGGTCATGTTTCCAGTTTTTTCCTGCAGGCCCTCTCCTGGCTCAGAAACGTGGAAGCTGCTCAGCTCTGTCTGGTTTGTTCAGGGCCTTGTACATGTTCTGTCTCCCTTACGCAACTATGACTCTACCCATGTTCTAGCAGCTTTCTGTCATGGCTGTGGGTAGGTAGTGCTGCCCACCTCCAAGGGCTGCCACTGGAGCCCTCTCCACAGCTGGCTGGCTCCCTAGTGCCACCACTGTGGCCAAGGAAGCTGCCTTTGCATGAGAGCCCCTTGCCCGCAGAAAGTTACCTGTGAGGCGCAGGACCTGCAGGCTGGCCAGTGGCTGCAGGGCCTCCCGGCTGATGGTGCCCAGCTGGTTCCTGCTGAGGTCCAGCAGTGCCAGTGAGGAGAGCCCAGCCAGAGCCTGGTCCTCCAGCAGCTCAATGCTGTTGTCCTGCAGGTGTAGCTCCTGCAGTCGCTGAAGCAGGGACAGATCATCAGAGAAAAGGGCCCTGGGGGACAGGTCCCCTTCTTACTAGACTAGCCTGGGCTGCCTTTTTTCCCCTTCACTACGCAGGTGGCAGTGCAGGAGAACCTCTACCCTTCTTGCACACTCCTCCCACCTCACCTGCAAGTGTAGGAAAGTGAAATCCAGCAGCTGTACCAGCTGGTTCCCAGCTAGGTAGAGCACGCGCAGTTGGGCCAGGCCTGTGAAAGCGCCGACGCGTAAGCCGCGCAGCCGGTTGCCAGTGAGCGCCAGTTCCAGCAGGCGCGACTGCGCGCGGAAGGCGCCCGACTCCAAGGCGTGTAGGCTGTTGTTGTGCAGGTAGAGATGGCGCAGGGAGGCAAGGGGCGCCAGGATGCCCGGCTCCAGGCGCGCGATGCTATTGTCCTGCAGGAACAGCGTCTGTGTCGGAGGGAGAGACGGCGCTTACCCCTCTGAAGGGGTCTTTCTTTTCCCTAGAGCGCCCCATTCACCCACGGGGAGGCTCACACACCCGTCCCTCCGTTTCGCTGGCACCCCTTGTCCGCAGCCCAGCAGCCCCATGCGGTGCCCACCTGCGTCCCGGGTGGGATTCCAGGCGGGACCACGCGCAGTCGCAGAGCACCGCACTCCACCGTGGCGCTGTAGCAGCGGCAGGCGGCGGGGCAGGCGGCAGCGCGAGGCGGGAGACCCGGCAGTGACAGCAGCGACAATAGCAGCAGTGCAGGCGCCCCTGGGGCCATCTCCCGCGGGACCGGCTGCAGGCCACAAACCTGCAGCCTTTCCAGCAGCCTCTCTACAGTCTGGCCCCGATGGGATGCAACTCCTGAAACACAGGTTGGCAGGCCTGTCCCTAACATTTGAAAGCCAGGGAAAAAAGCACGAATGGAGGCACACGGGCACACACCGTGTCTGAGTTTTGAAGCTCGAAATCGATTTAAGAAACTAGTAAAATTTCATTGCTTTCCTTTATAAAAAGCTTTAAAAAAAAAGTCAAAGATCTGGAGCATCAGGTTTCAATTTAGAATTTCTCTTGTCTTCAGACAAGGCCACACAGGCCACAGGAGGGAAGCCGATGCCACCCCAACATTTTCTCCCATCCCCCACCTGCCTGGTACTGAAGGGTTTCCTGCTCATGCATGTGGACACATGGACTGAAGCGCCCTCTACAACCCAACATTCAGCCACTCCTTGGAACTTAGGTGCAAGAGGCTGCTATGGGCTTGGGAACACGTGGGTAAAGTTCAGGGTCAGTAACCAAAGCATGGACGAGAAGGGAAAGAACAGGCTCTGAGCAGACACACATCCCCTGGTCTGCATGAACTTACTCTTGAGCTCTGGCATGAGACCTCAAGATACAGAGCCCAGATCCGGGGTCCTTTGCATCGCCTCAGGACAGGGCACAAGTCTCCCTGCTGCTAGTGTTTGTCCTTGTCCTCACCTAATTTTGATCTAGAATTTACTCTCGTCATTTTTATCCCTAGAACTCATGCCGTGTCCCCAACGCTCGGATTTTCCTGTTGTGACTTGAGGACATGGGAACAACTGGTCTCAGCGGGGGGCAGGGGAGGGGGTAGGGGGGAGCATCAGCCACAGGAAATTGGAGGCATACTTTTGTCCAGGCTCTGGCCCTGCCCTACTTGGGGTGGGAGTGGGTAGAACAGCTTAGCTATAATTAGGGCTTTTTCTCAGGGAACTTGCTAGGGAATTGGAGGATGAGACAAATAGGAAAGCCAGTTCAGCTGTGGGGCCTGTGTTCTCCATGCTGACTCCTAGAAAGATGCATCCATCTTTGGGGGTAGGTGGGTCCTTGGGATGACTGGGCTGTGAAAGAAGGAACCTTGGGTCACCAACTGAGTTTCTAGTGTAGTTTGCCAAGTAGGTTCTGTGCTCAGTGATCTCCTGGACTTTGAAGGAGTGTGTAGCGTTTTGTTTTGGGGTTTATACACATGCAGCTGTGATCCTAGAAAGAGAAGACCTGAGTCGACTTCAAGGCACAACGAGTCCAGTTCAAAGCACAATGAGTCCAGTGGGATGGTGGGGCTGAGGTGTGCCATCAGCTAGCCTCCACTTCAAATGGTCTCTGCTCTGAACATCTGCCTGTTCACCAGGTCTCCTACTAGTAAGAGTGTGTCCTGTGGAAAGTTACCAAGTGGCCTTGGTGTTTATTTAAATCTTGCTCTAAATTTAACTCACATGGTTATTTAAAATTACTGAAGAGAAGCAGGCACAGTGAAAGTTTTAATGTAATTGCTTTGGTCTAGGCAGAAGCAATTCCCAGGTGTCTCAGAATGTGTGTGAAGCCCAAAAAGTTGGGGAGCATTCTTAGCCCTGGGACCCACTTCCCTCAGCAAAAGGGCTGGCCTAGAGTGCCCACCCAGCTTTCAGCGGCAAGGCCTCTCAGAGAAGATTCTTGGCCTCTTCTTAAGGACTTAAGAGGACTGCTGCTCACGTGGACACCCCCTAGATGCTGATACGTGTGGAAGAGCTGGCCTGGGCATGGTTGAGGACTCAAGCAGGAGGAGCAGGGGAGGCTAGCTCAGAAATACTTCAACCCAGCGGAAACCCTTCTAATCTGACTGGGTAGGAGGTGGGGTATAACATATTGGATTTGGCAACAGCTGTCAGTCTCCAGGGGGCCCATCTGTGCGAGGAGGGGTGAGTGAAGGGATAATGGAGGAAGCCCTGCTTCGCTCTTCCCCGCAGTGCGAGGCCCGAGGCGTCCCCTGTATACCCTCTGGCGCGGTTTGTCCAGGGCAGGTTCAGGGCAGGGCGTGGTCCCCGTTAGGTCGCACGCCCTTCTCGGTAGTCGACAAAGACTGAGCCAGGATGGGCCCTGATCCCGCCCCACGCCCGCTGACCTTGGGCCGGGCGCCCCCTCACCTGACGCTCCCGCGGCGCGGCTCCCCCGCCGAACCCCGGCCCACAGAGCAGCACCCGGCGGGGGAGGGACGGGCGCCGCTCGGGCTCGCGCATTGGAGCCCCCGCGCCTCCCGCCCGGCCGCCCCGATCCGCCGTCGCGAGCGCGGGGCAGACCAGAGGATGAAAACGCCCCAGGCCGGGGGTGTGTGGAGGGAGTAGGGCCCCGGAGACCCCGCCCCTGCCGGCGTCGGGACTCGGTCCGCGGCGCCACCTCGGACAGCGCCGGTGAGGCGGGGCCGCGGCGCACCTTCGCCGCGCACGCGCACTCGGCCGGCGCGCTCTCCGGGTGACGCGTGCGCAGCGAGGCGGCCCAGGGCGCTGCGGGTGCCAGCGAATGCTGGCCCGCTGTTCAGGGCGGCGTGGCAGCAAGCAGGAGCGGGGCCAGGTCCATGGTGAGTGCGAAACGGCGGCCCTGCCAGCGCACGTGCGAGGGCAGCTCGGACGCGCCTGGCGCGTACTCGAAGCAAGCGCTGAGCTCGAAGGCCAGGGCCGATCGCACCAGGCCCACGCCGCCCGCGCGCTGCGGGGCTGGGTGGTAGAGACGCCCATTCGTGGCCAGAGGCAGCAGGCGCGCCGGCTCGAAGGGCACAGCCAGGGCCTCGCCGCCGCCGCAGTAGGAGAGACGCTGGGGCACGGGGCCCGCGGCCAGAAGGTGCGTGAAGACCACGGGCCGGTCTTCGCAGCGTAGGAAGTTGCGTTCCCTGCCGCAGAGCGAGAGGAAGGGGAAGGAGGCCTCGTAGCGCCCGCTGCGGTTGGGTCTCAGGCGGGAGAAGAACATGACCAGGAACTGCGGGTCTGTGGGGAGGAGGGGGAAAGGGCGTGACTGCTCAGCACGCCAGACCCCGAGTCCCCTGGGCCCTACTGCCCCAGGCAGGCGGCTCTCCCTGGGCCGCACCAAGGGCTTGCGCCGGCTGTCGGACAGCCGCCCAGGCCTCACTTTAGGGGCTTTTAAGCACCGTACGGCCAGCCTCCTAACGCGGGCAAGACGGCTGGCAGGTTGGGCAGCGCGAACCCTTAAGAGCCTTTCCCGAAGGAAGAGGGAAGGTGGGGGTGGAAGGAGCATCGGTACCTTTGAAGCATGTGGTGAAGTTCTTCATTCTGGAGTCGTCCAGGAAAAGCTGCAGAGAAGCAGACCGTGGCCCTTGAGTAGCAGCTCGAGAGAGCTGTCCCAGGGCGAGAAGGCCCTGGTGGGCCTGAGCCCGGGCTGATGTCCGTTTCTTTGTTCGTCTGTGGACATCATGTGCAGGGAGGCGCGTGGAAGATAAACTTGGGAGCCCTGCCGACCTCCCCACATCTATCCCGCGCCCCCCGCATTACTTCCTCAAGCACAGATTCTCTCAGCTGGCATGCCCTTTCCGCGCCTCTTCTCTCCTCCCTTTTAGTTTCTAATGAGATGTGCCACTTCCTCCGCAGAGTCTCTGAATTGCTTCCTTGTGTGTAAGGTGGATGCCACCGCCAGGGCTTCCAAATCAGGCGCGGCGCGGGGGCCGCAGGACTGGGGGATGCAAAGCCCGCAGGGAGCAGCCACACGCGGGACTTTGTCTGCTGGGGCCCTAACCCTTTGGGGCCATAGCCGCGCGTCCTAGTGTTTTCAGCGCGACCCGGGAGGCCGGGTTGCTTTACTGTAAAGATCCCGCCCCTGCCCACCTGGCCCTGATGATCCACATAGTAAAAGTACTCGCGCGTCCGAGGCTCTGGGCTCTGGCCCTGCGTGTAGGATACGCCCCCGCCCCCAGCGTAGGTCCGGGCTCCCGGGGACCGAGCCAAGATTAGAACCCAGGGCCGCAGCGCCCCGCTCATCGCCCACATCCTCCTCCTGCGCCGGAAACGGCCGGAGGTCATGCGGGGCAGGTGCTGTGGGAACACCGGTCCCCCGGCGGTCATGGCCTCGTGCTTTGGGTTCCGTCTGCGGCCACGGAGCTCGTCCCCGCCCACCCCTACCCGCTTCTCTCACTCCCTTCTCTAGGTGACAGGGGCACGCCGCCCAGCGTTCCGGCTGGGGAAAGGGTGGCGAGCGGGACCGCCTGACGTTGGGGTTCTAGTGTGAGACGCAGGTGCGGTCGGTTTCGGGAACAGGAACATCGGCTGGGCCTGGACTTCGCTGGGCATGCAGGCCCTGTCCCTCCGCCCTCGGAGACTGGCTGTCCTCATGTGAGCGAGGTACGTGCAATGTACCCCCGCCCTCAGGAAGCCGGCCCGGCTGGGCAGCCTGCATGTGAGGGTGGCTGCTGAAGGCAGGTGATGAATAAACACCGCCCAGAAAGCCTATGCCAGCTTGGCGATAGGTCAGAACCCCGCCTGCCGTCCCCACCCCACCCCCAGTCAATCAAGCAGAGCGTACGGGCTCAAATGGAGTATCTCAGGTGCCTCGCCCCATCCCCTGGGGGTACCTTCCTCTCCTCCCCGAACCCCTCCCTGCTCCCCCTCCCCTATTCTCCCTTGACCTTACGTCCATCCGGGTGCCCTCACCCGCAACCGACTGGCTGCTGNTACGGGCTCAAATGGAGTATCTCAGGTGCCTCGCCCCATCCCCTGGGGGTACCTTCCTCTCCTCCCCGAACCCCTCCCTGCTCCCCCTCCCCTATTCTCCCTTGACCTTACGTCCATCCGGGTGCCCTCACCCGCAACCGACTGGCTGCTGATAGCTGCCTCGCTGCCACTGGAAGGAATGGGAGGCGACAGAGTCGGAAGTGTCCATACAGACTTTATTCGCACAAAGTGTTTTCATCTCTCGAGTCCATGCGTCAGAGCCAGTCTTTGGCCGGGCTGCCGGTACCCAAGCCTCGAGACCACCGGACCCGGGACCTTCTCCCAGGGGGACACCGGGCCTCGGCACGGCTGGGCTTTTTTTAATAATAAATAAAAACTCAACTCTAAAAAATATATATATATATAAACTGGGGATAAATTAAGTTTTACAACGATTGGAACCCAAAATTCCAAAATGGAAAATGTACAGAGTCTAGGTACCTCCGCCTCCCTATCCTCACCCTGCCCGCGAGCGCTCTGGCCTCGAGAAAGGACAGCCTCTAGTTCCCCTCTGGTCCCCCGCTCTGGGCTCCTGCCCTCTCATCTGCTGCAGGTCTTGGACGGGGATAGGGCAGGGTTCGCTTTTTGGTCAAAGCCAAGAAGGTGGAGAAGAAAATGAAGGAATGATAGCTACTTGTCTGCAGAGGATGGGGGAGGACGACTCAGAAATAAATAGCATTTGGGTTAAGATTATGTCATTAGCAAATTTAGTTCTTATATCTTTCGCTCTATTTATATCTCTATACACAGGCGGGTTGGGATGCGGGATAGATTCTGAATTTATAGTTACACGAAGAAAAAATATTCTCGCCCCTCCCCCACCCTGCCCCAAGAATGCCTGCCCAACCCTGCCCCCCATCCCAGAGGACTTTGGCTTGGAGGCTCCTTCTCGCCCAGAGAGCCTACTGGGTCCTGGACCGGCCGGACTCTGCTCTGGTGGTGGACAGCCCAGAGCCCTGGAGACCCCAAATTCCTGTGCAGTCACCACGCTGGAAGCCACAGGTGGCGGGGGGTAGGGTAGAGGTGCGGGAGAAATTGGGGAGGGTGAAAGACCAGGAAACCACCAGGGCAGAGGGAGGGCAGAGGAAGGGAGGGGTAGCCGGGCTGAGCACAGCAAGACGGCTTGCCCCAGGGAGGGCGGCTTGTGCTCCTGGGCCGGCCGGGTGGGGCAGTGTCACTTGGCTCCAGGAAACAGAAGGCACTTTCTCGCTGCCGACCTGCGGCTGGCGATGGGCGGGGTCGCGCCTAACGAACCAGCCAGAGGCCGGGGGCGGGGCGGAGGCGCCCTTCCCGGCTGCGCCTTCAGGCCGAGGGTCAGGGTGGGGGAGATGGGGGTTCCAGGGCTGGGGCGGGCATGGGCGGAGCCGGCATGCTACCTCCGCGTCTGGGGCATCCCCTCCCCCCTCCCCGCGTGCCCCCCTGCCCAGGCGCACCCGGGCAGGCTCTGTCCCCACCCTCGGTCCTTCCGTGCCCACGCGCTATAGCACGCCCTCCATGAAGCTGGTGTCCAGGTGCTGGATGAGCACGCGCAGGAAGGACATCTCCTTGCGAGTGTTCTCAAAGATGACCCGCGGGTCATCCGAGCGGCAGCGCAGGCAGTTGGGCGCCATCACCATGGCCAGGTTGCTGACGTCCATCTTGGTGATGGCCACATTGGCGGGCTGCACGAACANTATATATATATAAACACACATATAAAAACATGTATATGTGTATATATACATATGCTTTAAAGTATATATTATCAAAATATTAATACACACCCATTCCCCATACTATTCAGTTTCCTGCAAGATATAATACTTTGCAGAAGAACAGCTTTCCTCCAAGGTAAGTTAATTTCTGCTTCCATATATATCAGATTTTCACAAGTACAATTTATGAGTCTGTTATTTATGACTTTATGTAAAGTATGCATAGTAAATATACTCATGTCATCATTTCCTGCATCTATAACCATAGCAGACATCACCAATCAATCATGATAATCAGTCATAAGGAGCCTGGTCTCCAAGTCCTACAGTCAGTGCTTCAGAAAGCTAATGTTTATCAGGCTTTTTATAATATAAATTTATGTGCCATCCTTGATGAAGTGAAGTGAAATGAAGTGAAAGTCGCTCAGTCATGTCCAACTCTTTGTGACCCCTTGGACTATCCGGTCCATGGAATTCTCCAGGCCAGAATACTGGAGTGGGTAGCCTTTCCCTTCTCCAGGGGATCTTCCCGACCCAGGGATCCAAGCCAGGTCTCCCACATTGCNTATGTGCCATCCTTGATGAAGTGAAGTGAAATGAAGTGAAAGTCGCTCAGTCATGTCCAACTCTTTGTGACCCCTTGGACTATCCGGTCCATGGAATTCTCCAGGCCAGAATACTGGAGTGGGTAGCCTTTCCCTTCTCCAGGGGATCTTCCCGACCCAGGGATCCAAGCCAGGTCTCCCACATTGCAAGCAGATTCTTTACCAGCTGAGCCACAAGGGAAGCCCAAGAATACTGGAGTGGGTAGCCTATCTCTTCTCCAATATATCTTCCCACCCAGGAAATGAACCAGGGTCCCCTGCATTGCAGATGGATTCTTTACCAACTGAACTCTCAGGGAAGCCTGCCATTCTTTATATGATTGTATATTTTCAAGAAATTGTTCCTGGAAATTTACTGTATATCAGTCTAAATATTTTTCTTATATATGGATATTTAAATAAGTTAATGATAATACAATCTAATACTTAATATTTGACTACAATTCTTAAAGTTTGGCCTGAATACCTTGCATGGATTTCACATAATGGACATCACTTAAAAAACATCATTCTCTCCTCTCAAAGAACTCTCAGACCAATAATATATCTTGGAAAATACTGTGGAAAACCATATGGTGCTTTTAGAGATTATCTTTATGGAAAAACAAGAATGGTAGGGTGTGTTGCAAACATTGTTTATTGATTAGTCAGTGTCTGACTTGATTTTATTGCTTGCATTATAAAGGTGTTTTGTTTTTCTCCTTATAGCTCTTCAAAGAGTTTAGATTTCCTATGAGTTTCTAGTAGGTCCCCAGAGGCTTTCTGGTAGGAGAGAAGAATTAGGTTGAATGTTTCTAAATTTCAAAGAACAAACAACTAGATGTTCTATCTCTGTTACCATCAATATTGAAGACCTGCCTTATGATTATTAGATCTCAGGGCAGTTCCTTCTTTATCTTTTTTCAAAAAGCAAATCTTCAAGAATCTACCAGAGTTCCTTTTCTGTCNTGACTTGATTTTATTGCTTGCATTATAAAGGTGTTTTGTTTTTCTCCTTATAGCTCTTCAAAGAGTTTAGATTTCCTATGAGTTTCTAGTAGGTCCCCAGAGGCTTTCTGGTAGGAGAGAAGAATTAGGTTGAATGTTTCTAAATTTCAAAGAACAAACAACTAGATGTTCTATCTCTGTTACCATCAATATTGAAGACCTGCCTTATGATTATTAGATCTCAGGGCAGTTCCTTCTTTATCTTTTTTCAAAAAGCAAATCTTCAAGAATCTACCAGAGTTCCTTTTCTGTTTCCTAAACTGTAAGACCCTGTCTTAATTTCTATACTTTCTCAATATCCAGGAAGAAACTAGAAAGTAAGTTCTCACAGAGGCGGTTGGCCCTATTACCTAGCTAGAAAGGATCATATGAAATCAAAGACAATCCCCAAAGATCTGATAGGAAAGTTCCTGAATTAGATCCATCTTTCATAGAGGACAGCCTTTAAATTGGAAGAGCGGTGTTCGCCAGGACCTGAGGCTACAGACGCATCCACCTTGGACTGACAACGCACAGATCCTCACGGGTGCAGAGCTCCTCTTTCCAGGATCTGACCTCTGTTCTAAATGAGTGCTTGCAGAGTGTTTTATGTCTAGAACAGAATTCATAGACCTGGCTATACAGTGGAACTCCTGTCTCTTATACACATCTCGTGCACCACGGCCACAGCGGCCTCCGGGCTCTCGTAGTGCGCGATGCACTGCTCGTAGAACTCGTGCGGGATCAGGGGCTCCTCCAGCTCCCGGTACCATAGCTTCAGCAGCGACGCTGGGAACGCAGCGCGGAGTGTTCAGCCGTGCGGGGCCATCGGGGACCAGCAGCAGCAAGGGGTGAACCGGGCCGTGGCGGGGGGCGGTGGGGGGGTCGGCGGCGGTGATTGTATGCCGGCGCCCAGGGGTCAGGACCAGACTGGAGGTGTCCACACAGCGGTGTGGGCTGCCTGCCTGGAAGCCAGTGGGCTCCCAGTCCTGACCGTCAGGACTGACCCCGAGTGTGGGGACACTGTCCTGAAGGACATGCAAATGTTCTAGAGAGGACTTATCAAGAGGGCTGTACAGCCACTGTGAGCCATGGAGACTGACCAAGGGCAGTGGATCTCTACACTGGAAATGGATCAGAGGGCTGCCCCTTCTCCATGGGAAGTAGGGAGGGCTGAACCATTCCAGCTGCTCCTGCTGAGGGGGCTGGGGGCTCACCTGGGACGTGGGGGTCCTCCAGGCCTGTAGGCACCTTCCACTGGTCCACCTGTAGCTTCAGGGCATTCACTTCATCGATGTCCCCAGGTACTCTGCCGAGCACATGGTAGGTCTCAGGGAGGAGGAGCTGGTTTGCTCCAGGTCAGGGTTTCATGACCCCTCTCTGCCCGAATGACCTCCTTCCTACCGGAGGGGAGGTGTGGCTGGGGTCCCCTGCCCCAGGCCCTCATCCTGCTGCTGACTACCCCCATGCAGATCCCTTCCTCAGAATGATCCCTGAGGCTCAAACCCACAAGCTTGTTTCCCCACCTATCCGGGGCAGGTGAGTCATGACGGCAGGTGACTGGCCATGTGCCACCCCCATGGGGCAGGGCTATCATCTCCACGCACAGGTGAGGATCCTTTGCTAACAGTTGCTGCATCTTTCCCGGCCCTGCCCATGGCTGTTGTCCAAGTGCTCTCTGGAGCCCTGGTGGCCATTTCTGAAGGATCACTGTCCCAGACCAGCTCCCCTGCCTGGGTTCAGGCATGATGTAGTTCAGGGGGAACAGTCCTATGCCCAACCTCTCCATTTGCTACAAGGTGCCTCTCTGGCATGCTGGCCTCTTGGAAGTGCTCCTCTGAGGCAGGGACCCAGCGTCCAGTGGCCCTGACTGCCCAAGACTGGTGGAGACACCCGAGGCCCCCACACCCGGGGCCCAGGTTGCAGGGCACCTGAAGATGCCTTCCGTCTGGTCGCCGTTGAGTGCGAGCACCTCCTCCGACAGCCGGGTCTGCACCCAGGGCAGCTGCCGATCAGGGTAGCGCTCCTTCTGCATGCTCATGACCTCCTGCAGCGCGCTGCCAAACATGGACGGGCTGAAGACTGCGTTCTTGGCATGTCGGATCTCCTCTACGTTGGGCTTCTTCAGCCCCTGCAAAGGCAGCCCAGCGGTCTGTGCCAGTGTGGCCAAGCACCCAGCCCTCTGACCCTGACACCCCTGCAAGGCCTACCCCTGGTTCACCCGCCTCTCCTGTAAGCCCCAGGCCTCTGCCTAGCCAGAGCCAGGGTACGCCAACTCCCCGGCCCCCAAGTCAACAGGGCGGCTTCCTGCTGGGCCACCTACAGCACCAGAAGCTCCAAGTGGCGCCCTCTGCCCTGTGAAAGGGTGAAGGGTGAGCCATTCACTTCACCACCTGCCCCCTTCCCAAGTCTGCAGCCCCACCGCCCGCTGGACTCTGTCTGGGCCTCACCAGCATAGGGTGCCCGCCCACCCCTCCCTGGCAATGCAGGGAGTTCATACCTTCTTGGCCCCGGTCAGGGCTGCCTTCTGCAGCTTGTGGTAACAGTACTTGGCATATGTGCTTATTGCCACCCCTGGAAAAGAATGGTACCAGTTGGCTTAGTGTGGACATGTAAGAGCAGTGGCTGCAGGCCAACCAGTGACTGAGAGGAAGCAGCAAGAGGGGCAAGGAGAGGTGGCTCTTGCAAGAACGTGAGCACCCAGGGCCTTACTCTCCTGGGCTGTGCTTTGAAGTAAACCTATGTGGAAGGGAAGAAGGCACTGCCCTCCCCCCTCCAGAGGAGCCATACTGCAGAAGGTAGCCCTCTGCCAACCCACCCCCTAGCAAGTAAGGGCAGGCTGGGGGTATGGTGTTTCCCTGGAGAAGTGGCAGGCCGGATAGGGCAGGGCCTGGGGCGCCCCGAGAAGGGTGATTTCTGTGTGCAGCAGGCCTGTGGGCACTCGGCACCACTGCCCAGGGTCACACAGGACAGAGCTCTGGGTTGCTTGGACTGCAGGCCTTTTTGTAGCTCTGATTCCAGCAGGAAGCCCTGGGCAGCCCAGGGAGAGGCCTTAGCCCGCAGGGTCCCATGCCCAAGTGGCTGAAGGCTGCCTGGGTGGGAGTCAGGGAGAGGGAGGCACAGGGCCTGGCTCATGTGGGAGGGGGATAGTGTGGAGTGGATGCCCCAAGTCCTGAACCTGGGTTTCGCTGGGAGGGCAACGCTGGGGAAGAACCACTCAGGGCTCTGGCTGAGGGCTGAAGGTGATGGGAGGACGGGTCTTTAGGAGGGAGGCTTTCTAACTGGTGGTCATGGAGGGTGGCAGAGCCAGCAATCCAAGAGCAAGGCCCCGAGCACCTTAGCCAGGGGTCTTTCCAGATTGAAGGGGAGAGGGGCTAGGAGAAGACCTGGTCCAAGGAGGGTCTGAAGCATGGGTACATCTTTCCTGGCCCAGGCAGGCAAGGGAAGGAGCAACAGGACAGGGGAGCCACCTGGGCCGGGCTGTCCTGGGCCATGGACAGAGGGGCTGAACCATGTGCCTCCAGGCTCAGGTCAGGCCCCTTCCCTAAGACTCCCTCTGCTGAGTGCCACCTGCCTAGGGGCCTCTGGACCCAAGCCTCAAATCCAAACACAGAGTCTTTTTCAAAGGAAGCAGTTTCTTGAGATGTCTGAGGATGTGGGGCTCCTTGAACCTCAGTGTGAAGAACACAAACATGTCTCATCCATGAAAACCTTTTCATTTCTAGTTCTCTTAGAACAGTTCTCATAACTGGTGATGGAGTTCTATTTTACAGGAACCAGAATGAAAATGAATACTTCTTCTAGATGTTTAAACCCTGAAGAATCTGTTTCAGGTCCCTGGGGACCCACAGACTGCTGGCAGAGATCCTAGCTGCTGCCTCCCACTAGCCCACCTGGGACACAGCGCTTGGAACCTTCCACCCCTGGCCCATGTGGCCCATGTGGGCAAGCTCTGGGCTCAGGGAGAAGGGATGGTGCTCAAGCAAAAGCAACCTGGGCTGCACCCTGAGCACTGAGAGCACTTGGCAGCAACACTCCCTTTCCTCGTCCTGGGTGCCAGCCCCCTCTCCCTTGGGCGACTGCTTCTGTCCCTGGGCCTGGGGCCCATGGGCAGAATTGCCCTGACCTCCTGTCACAGGGTCTCATGGGGCTTCCTGCAAGTCTCACCTAGTGTTGGTGGTGCAGCCTTTCCCGGCCTGATTCCCTGTCTGTAGGATGGGGACGGGTGCCCATTAAGGGCTGACCTCAGAATCTGGCAGAGTGAGGACTCAGCTGAGAGCCACCACTGCTGGAGTCCCAGGGCACATCCTCCTGGGCCAAGACTATGGGGTGTTTGCTGAGTGCCCAGAGCCCCGCCCAGGGAACCCTCTGGCGGTGTGGGGACCCTGCTGTGAGCCCAGGGAACCCTCTGGCGGTGTGGGGGGACTCTGCTCTGAGCCCCGCATCCAGAGGCTGACAAAGCAGTTCTCCCAGAGCCTTGCTGCTGTGCCAGGGCCCAGGCCATGAACCTCAAACGCCACCAAGTGTGGCCAGAACCTGCTGCCTCTTGGCACGTGCTCTGCAGGGTCCCAAGGGTCTGGCTCCCTTCTCTGACCCTCTCAGGGCTCCCATTACCCCCGACCCCGCTCATAGCTGCACTGCTTTTGTGGATTGGCTTGGAAAGGAGCTCAGAACCCCACCTGCTCCCACCCCCGACAACAGTGGCCCAAGGGCGCCCTGGAATCCCAGATGGCAGCTGCCCCCTTTCTCCTGGCACAGGCAGCAGACAGTCAGGCACTTCCCAGAGGAAGAAGAGTGGGGCAAGTGTGGGTAACGGTGCAGGCAGGCTGCGATCTGGCCCCGGGACCCTGGTGCCGAGGGGCAGCTCACGGCACCGCAGTGCACCACTGGCTCCCCTGGTAGGGCAGGCACAGCCCTGAGCTAACAAGGCTTCCCTGGAGCTTGGGCAGGGAGGGGGTTCCTGAGCCAGGGCCCAAGAGAATGGCAGGGATGGGGATGCTGGGGGAGGGAGGCCGGGCAAACGCCTGAGCGTGCTGGGGGCCCTGCCAGGGAACTGAGGCCCAGCTTGGCCCCCAGGGCACTCCCGCACCAGGGGCCGCCTCCAGCAGGCCCCTCCACACTGCGCCCAGCACGCATGCATACCGGACTGTGTCCTGAGCACCTCGGAAGCCAAGAGAGGGCGGTGCGACCTCTCCCAGGAAGCCCTGTCGACAAGCAGGCTTCCGCCCCCTCTGGAGGAGGCCTGGCAGTTAGTGCCCCCCGCGCCCCAGCCCGGAAGTGGTTAGAGAGAGGAGGCCAGGCGGCCGAGCCGGAGAGCAGAGCTATGCAGCGCAGCGCCCGGGGCTGCGGGAGAGGCCCTACCATCCGGCTCCTCAACATAAGGCTTGGGTTTCTTTCTCAACTTGGACTTCTTCTTAGTGTTCCTTTCCAGGAGCGCTTTCATGTGCTGGGTCACTGAGGAGCAAACAGAGGGTGAGGCCACAGAACACAGAGGAATGCAAGCCCACATGGCCCCACGTGGGGCTGACCCCGGGCGGCTGAGGGGTGATGGCCCAGCCTGCAGAGCTCCTTGAGGGGTGATGGTGAGTGTCCTGCTCACATTCCCGGGACAGGGGTGGGTGTGAGGGCCTGTCCAGGCCACGTAGCTGGGGAAGCGCCAGCAAGNGGCTGACCCCGGGCGGCTGAGGGGTGATGGCCCAGCCTGCAGAGCTCCTTGAGGGGTGATGGTGAGTGTCCTGCTCACATTCCCGGGACAGGGGTGGGTGTGAGGGCCTGTCCAGGCCACGTAGCTGGAGAAGCGCCAGCAAGATGCCTGCAGGCAGTGGGGAGGGACTGTGGTCAGCTCCTGACCCTCTGGCCGACAGGACGGAAGGGGTGGGGAGAACCCTGAGGAGGCCCCAGGCCAGTGGTGGGGGCCCCAGGCCTACATGGCTGAAGGGGTGCTCAGAGCAAGAGGTGGGGGCCGGGCTCCCCTCTCTGGCGAGTCGGGGCGCCTCCCACTCGGCACCGCTGACGCAGCCCCTCCTCCCCCGTCCAACGCTCCAGAAGGAAGTTGGGGTACACGGTCCACACTGAGGTGGGAGCTACCTCCCATCACGATGGACCCTCTTACCTACATAAATTATTTGTAATTCTTCTGGATGGGGAAGCTGTTATTTACCTAATTACACTTTGGGTTATAATCCAATATGCTTTATTCTGCTGTTCAGTGCTCCAGCTTTGGCCCTGGAAGCTGTGTTCTCTAACACAGCCCTGTGTCAACCCTCATCCCTTCCAGCACTTCCTCCCCTAGACGGACATCAGTGTGAGGAAACTCTGGAAGACGGTGAAGGGCAGGGAAGCCTGGCGTGCGTGCTGCAGTCCACGGGGTCACAAAGAGTCAGACACAACTTAGCAACCAAACAGCAATATGTACATTCCCAACCCCAGCCTTAGAATCAGTTGCTTCTCCAAAGAGCTCTGGTTCCTTCTCATGGAAAATGCTAGAGAGCAAGAGCTGTCGGTCAGCGGTGCTCACTTTGGGGTCGCACTGTCCTTGCTGACGGGGCTTGGGCAGATAAACAGGTAGCTAGGTGGGAGAGGCTGCATTCTCTTCCCAGTTCAGAGTTTTTGTCAGGAATGAAATGCTGGATTTTGTCAAATGCTTTTTTCTCCACATATATGCTCATACGATTTTTTTTATTCTGCTAATATGACAAATCACACTGATTTTTAGAATGTTAAACTAACTTTCCCTTTCTTAAACCCCACGTACTCAAGATGCATTATCATTTTAATATATTATTGAATTCAATTAGCTAAAAATACTGTTAAGTTTTTGTACTATGTTCATGAGGGATACGATCTGTGTTTTTTTTTTTTTCAAATTTTTGGTAATGTTCTTTTCTAATCTTCATACAGAGAGAACTGGGAGATAGTCCTTCCACTTCTGTTTTCTGAGTTGGTAAAGAATTGCTACAAAGCAAGCATTTGATAATTCTCTAGTGAGGTCATTTGGGCCTGGCGTTTTCTTTGTGGGAGAGTTTTAAAGTCCTAATTTAATTTCTTTAGTAGATATATGATTTTTCTGGTTATCTGTTTCTTACTGAGTGATCTTTGGTAGTCTGTGTTCTTAAAGGAATTTGTCTATTTCCTCTAAATTATCAAATTGACTGACATAAAAGTTGTTCACAGTTATTTTCTTATCCTTTCAACATCTGTTGAATTTGTAGTGATACCATCTCTCATTCTTGATACAGGTAATTTATGTCTTTTTGTCCTTGTTAGTCTGTATGGATGGAGAAGGCGATGGCACCCCAGTCTAGTACTCTTGCCTGGAAAATCCCATGGACAGAGGAGCCTTGTAGGCTGCGGTCCATGGGGTCCTGAAGAGTCGGACACGACTGAGCGACTTCACTTTGACTTTTCACTTTCATGCATTGGAGAAGGAAACGGCAACCCACTCCAGTGTTCTTGCCTGGAGAATCCCAGGGATGGGGGAGCCTGGTGGGCTGCAGTCTCTGGGGTCACACAGAGTCGGACACGACTGAAGTGACTTAGCAGCAGTCCGTATGGAAGTTTCTTCATTTTGTTGACCTTCTCAAGTAATCAGGATTTTGTTTCACTGATTTTCCACATTGTTTTTTCTGTTTTCTCGTTCATTGATTTCTACTCTAATCATCATTTCCTTTCTTCTCCTTACTTTTGGCATAATTTCCTCTCTCCTTTTTCTAAAGTTTCTCAATGCAGGAGCTACATGATTTGAGATATTTCCTAGTACAGACATTAGGTGCTGTAAGTTTCCCTCTAAGAACTGCTTTAGCTCCATCACACTAATTTTAACATGTTTTGTTTCTATTTTCTTTCAGTTCAAAATACTTTCTATATTCTCTTTTCATTTTTATTTGACCCATGAATTGTTCAGTATCATGTTAGTTTCCAAATACTCAAGGATTCTCCAGATATATTTGTGCTGCTGATTATCACTTTAATTCCACTGTGATTAGAGGACACATTTTCTTTGACTTATATTCTTTAACTTTATATTGAGACTTGCTTCATGGCTCAGGATATGGATTATTTTTAAAAAGTGGCTGACATTTGAGGCCAGATGCTCTAGGCTTCTCTGGTGGTTCAGACAGTACAGAAACTCCCTGCAATGTAGGAGACCTGGGTTCGATCCCTGGGTGGCAAGATCCCCTGGAGAAGGCAATGGCCACCCATTCTAGTGTTCTTGTCTGGAGAATCCCATGGACAGAGGAGCCTGGTGGGCTACTGTCCATGGGGTCCCAAAGAGTCGGACACAACTGAGCAAGTAACACACCTGCTCTGGAATCCAGAGTCTTAAACTTCGCCTGCCTTGTTTCTTAAACAGACCTTCAACTAGTCCCTCTGTCTTCAATTCCATGGTCACTCCCACTTTCATACCATTGCTGCAGGATGCTTGCCCCTACTGCTGAACTTTCCAGGGTTTGCCAACTGCTTCAGCTTTTCAGCTTCCCCACCACCGGCTTGGGATCCATGTTTCTTGGTCTGCCAAGTGAGTTTCCAGCCACTTGTCCATTTGCGTTTCAGCTTCCAGAACATGATTGGTTTTCCTCTTCCCTTGTCTTTGTCCTGGTGGGTTTTAGTATTTTTATCATAATAAAATATACATACCATAAAACTTGCCATTCTAACAACTTCGATTGTACAGTTCAGGTTATTAATCACATTCGTGTTACTGTGTCATCACCACCACCCACCTCCAGTACTGCCCCAAGTGGAAACTACGACTCACACAACTCTCCATTTCTCCTTCCTTATAACCCGCGGCACCCGCGTTCTGTCTCTCTGAATTTGACTGCTCCAGGGACACTAGCCAAAGAAGGCAATGGCACCCCACTCCAGTACTCTTGCCTGGAAAATCCCACGGAAGGAGCAGCCTGGTGGGCTACAGTCCATGGGGTCGCTAAGAGTCGGACATGACTGAGCGACTTCACTTTCACTTTTCTCTTTCATGCATTGGAGAAGGAAATGGCAGCCCACTCCAGTGTTCTTGCCCGGAGAAGCCCAGGGACGGGGGAGCCTGGTGGGCTGCCGTCTATGGGGTCGCACAGGGTCGGACACGACTGCAGCGACTTAGCAGGGACACTGGCAGTAGTGGCGCTAGGGGTAAAGAATCCACCTGAAATGCAGGAGAGTCAGATTCGGTCTCTGGGTTGGGAACAGCCCCTGGAGTAGGAAATGGCAACCCACTCCAGTGTTCTTGCCTGGAAACTTCCACGGACAGAGGAGCCTACAGTCCACGGGGTCGCTAAGAGTCAGACAGGACTTGGCAACCAAACACATGCAGGGAAGGACCTCATGGGGAGATTCATATAATATTTATCTTTTGGGGTCTGGCTTAATTCACTTACCCGAATGTTTTCAAGGTTCATCTACATCGTAACCTGTGCCAGAATTTCCTTCCCTATTTAAGCTGAGGAAGGCTTTATCTCTTGTTGCTATTCTTTGGAACTCTGCATTCAAATGGGTGTATCTTTCCTTTTCTCCTTTGCTTTTCGCTTCTCTGTTCACAGCTTTTTGTAAGACCTCCTCAGACAGCCATTTTGCTTTTTTGCATTTATTTTTCTTGGGTATGGACTTGCTCCCTGTCTCCTGTACAATGTCACGAACCTCCGTCCATAGTTCATCATAGACAGGAAAGCCTTCCTCAGTGATCAGTGCAAAGAAATAGAGGAAAATAATAGAATGGGAAAAACTAGAGATCTCTTCAAGAAAATTAGAGATACCAAAAGAACATTTCATGCAATGATGGGCTCAATAAAGGACAGAAATTGTCTGGACCTAACAGAAGCAGAAGATATTAAGAGGTGGCAAGAATACACAGAAGAACTATACAAAAGAGATCTTCATGACCCAGATAATCACAATGGTGTGATCACTCACCTAGAGCCAGACATCCTGGAATGTGAAGTCAAGTGGGCCTTAGAAAGCATCACTACGAACAAAGCTAGTGGAGGTGATGGAATTCCAGTTGAGCTATTTCAAATCCTGAAAGATGATGCTGTGAAAGTGTTGCACTCAAGATGCCAGCAAATTTGGAAAA
>SJYX01013446.1:242112-292533 GCA_006410675.1 Oreotragus oreotragus
AGTAGCAGGTTACCTGGGGGGGTTCCTGGGGGGAGTAGGTTATGGGGGGGCCGTCCTGGGGGGAGCAGGTTACCTGGAGGGGTCCTAAGGGGAGCAGGTTACCTGGGGGTGTCCTGGAGGGAACAGGTTACCTGAGAAGAGTCTGATCAGGGAAGGTTCCCGGGGTGGGGTGGAAATCTGACCCCTTCGCCAGCCTGGACCCATGACCAGCCCCACTGACCTCATGGGTGTGTGAGGTCAGGCCCAGAAAGCCTGGTCGTTTCTCACTGTCCTCTTCACAGTCGCCCCAGGGGATGCAGGCTGTGGGGCCTGGTACTGCCGGGTGCTGTGATGAGCTGTGACCCTTTCACCGCTGAGGCCCTGACCCTGGGTCATGCAGCCTGGAGCAGCTGCCCCCCTGGCCCGGAAGCCCTCCTCACACACTTCCTGGGTCAGCCCGGCAGCCCTCCGGGGGTTTTCCTGCTGCTGCCCATGGGGACGCTCCTCCAGGGCCCCTGTGAGAGGCTCTGCTCTGGTCCCAGGCCAGAACCAGGCACAGAACTACTCCTGGACAGAAACACTGGGGGCCGGGGGGCTCCCAGAGGCATCTGTGGCTTTGGAATCCTGGGCTCAGCACCTGCCCCACTCCTGCAGCACAGCCGATTATCCCTCAGCGCAGCACCTCTAAGGGCCTGGACTCCAACCACAGGCCCCCAGAGTCCAGAAGGGCTGACTGCCCTGCTGGCACTACCCACTGCCATGCTCAGCACTTCGCACCTAGACCGAGATGGTAAAACTGCTCCCCCGTCCCTAAGGGCACCCGTGGCGTTGTGTGCCCAGATCCTGGCCCCTCCACCTAGCAGGGGGCACTGGGGGCGTTCAGGCTCTTCCGAGTCTCACTTGCCTGATGACAACACAGACACACTGGCCCTGGCGATACAGGGACTTGATCACACACCGTGCCCACCAACTAACGGTCAGCCCCACGTCCCACGGCTGTACCAGCCACGACAGGGCAGACCAAGAGGTCTGGAGCAGTGCGCGAGGCTCCCTGCTCTGCCTGCCCCCTCAAGAAACTCCCAGCTGCTTTAAAGATCTCCTTCTAAGAATACACCTGCAATGAGGAAGACCTGGGTTCGATCCCTGGGTTGGGGAGATCCCCTGGAGAGGGCAAAGTATTCTGGCCTGGAGAATTCCATGGACTGTATAGTCCACGGGGTCACAAAGAGTCGGACGCGACCGAGCAACTTTCAATTTCTACATGTAGTTCTACATCTGGAACCTTTGCGTCAGTGTCTCTGCTTCATAGCACTTCTTCAGTCTGCCGTCTGACATATTCTATGATTTCTGGAAACTCCTGACCATATCTTTAAAAATATTACTTCCATCCCGTTTCCTCTCTCCTTCTCTGGGAGTCAGATGCTGTCCTCTGCACTGAGCTCCACAAAGTTTCAGGCTGTGTCCTGTGCTTCCCATCCCCTAGCCTCTCCTCACTGTATACTTTTTTCTAATCTACCATCTAACTTACTAACCTTTTAAGAACCCATCTACTGAGTTCTTAGTTTTCTTTTATTTTTTTCAGTTCTAGAATATCTATTGATATTTAACGTTTTTTTTTTTTAAACAGTACTTTGAGGTTCACAGCAAAACCGAGCAGAAAAAAATGTACATTTCCCACGTACCCCCTGCACCTACCTACTCACACAAAACTTGCCCAATTATCAGCATTTTGCAAGAGACAGAACATCTGTTGTCAACTGATGGACCAGCACTGACACATTATAATCAACCAAAATTCTTAGTTGATATTAGGGCTCACTCTTACTGTTGTACATTCTGTGGCTTTGCATAAATGTAGAGACACGTATCCACCATTGTAGTGTCGTACAGAGCATTTTCTTTGCCCCCCAAACCCACATGCTCTGTCTGTTCATCCCCCTCCCCAAATCCCTGGCAACCACTGATCTTTTCACTGTCTCCATAGGAGGCAAGTCTGAAGCCAAATCAAGGAGCAAATCTTTGGCCTCCAAAGAAGGCAATCTGAAAACCTACACACTCTGATTCCAGAATGTCAGGGTGGAATCACGCAGTGTGCAGGCTCTCAGGCTGGTGTCTTCGCTTTGTGACACGCACTTAAGCTCCTCTGTGACTCTTCACGGCTGACAGCTCATTTCTTTTTAGTGTTGTATCAGCCATTGTCTGGATAGACCACAGTTTACTTCTCGATTCACCTACTGAAGGACATCTTGCTTTAGCGACTATGAATAAAGATGCTAAAAACATCTGTGTACAGGATTTGATATGAACATAAAATGTCAAACTCCTTTTGGTAAATACCAAGGAGCAGTACTGTCAAACGATTTAGAGTGTATTCAGGTTTTTAAAAGAATATATTTATCATTTACGGCCGAGTCAGGTCTTAGTTGCAGTACATGAAATCTGCATTGCATCATGCTGGATCTTTCCCTGCAGTGCAAAGGCATCTCTCCAGTCATGGCACACAGGCTCAGTAGTTGTGGCACGTGGGCTCAGCGGCTGTGGTGCACCAGCTCAGTACTTGGGGTGCAAGGGCTTAGCTGCTCTGTGGAATGTGGAATCTTAGTTTTCCAACAAGACACTGAACCTGATTCCCCTTGCCTTGGAAGGGGGGATTCTTAACCACTGGACCCCAGGGAAGTCCCTGTGTTCAGTCTTAGCAGCTGCAGCCTCCTGCGCTCCCACCAGCACTGACCGCGGGTTCGCTTGCTCCGCCCCTCGCCAGCACCTGCTGTCAGCGTGCTCACCTTCTGGCTCCTCTAACAGGCCTGCAGAGGTATCTCACTCTCATTTTTCTTTGCATTTCCTGCTGACAGGTGACGTGGAGCATCTTTCCCATGCTTTCTGTGACAACAGTATAGGTTCTTTGCTGAGGTGTCTGTTCAGCTCTTTGGCCTATTTTAAAAGCAAGTTGTTTTCTTACTGTTGCATCTTAAGAATTCTTCGTATATTTCAGATTACAGTCCTTTATCATTTGTGTCTATTGCAAACATTTTCTCCTAGTTCGTCTTTTGCAGAGCAGAAATTTTTAATTTTCACACAGTCCAGCTTATCAATTGTTTCTTTCATGAATCGTGCCTTTAATGTTATACCTAAAAAGTCATTGCCAAACCCAAGGTCATCTGGGTTTTCTCCTCTGTTTCCTTGTAGGAGATAGTTTTGTGTTCCCATTCAGGTCCGTGATCTATCTTGAGTTAATTTCCATGAAGGGTGTAAGGTCCAGATTCACTTTCTTGCGTGTGGACGTCCAGGTGTTCTAGCAACATCTCTTAAGAGACCATCTTGGCTCCACTGCATTGCTTTTACCCCTTCATCAAAGGTCAGCTGATATTTATGGTGGTCTGCTGGTTGTCTCTCCATTCTATTCCATTAATGTGCCTATTCTTTACCAATACAACCCTGTCTTGCTTACAACAGAGTTACAGTGGGTCTTGGGACTCAGGTAGTATTATTCCTCCAACTTTGTCCTCCTTGAAAATTATTGTGTTGGCTGTCCTCGGTCTTCTGCCTCTCTGGAGAAATCTTATCGCTTTGTCGATATCCACAAAACCACCTGCTGGGATTCTGACTGAGACTGCATGGAATCTATAGGTCAAGTTGGAAAGAGCGGAGGCCTTCCTCCATTTGTTTAGTTCTTCTGTGATATCTTTCATCAGGATTTTACAGTTTTCCTTAGATAGATTTTGTACATATTTTGCCACATTTACACCTAAGTATTTCATTCTGGGTGATACTGATGTAAACGCTACTGTTTCTAACTTCATATTCCACTTGTTCATTGCTAGTATATATGAAAACAATGGACTTTCGCATATTTAGCTTATATCTTACTACCTTTCTACAACCACTTAGTTCTAGGAGTTTGCCAATTCTTTAAGATTTTTTACATAGGTGATCAAGTCATCTGCAAGCAAAGAGTTTTATGTTTTCCTCCCCAACCTGTATACTCTGTATTTCCTTTTCTTGTGTTACAGCACTAGCAAAGAGCTCCAATATGATGCTGAGCACCAGAGGTCAGAAGGGAAACCCTTGTCTTGCTTCTGATCTTAGTGGATAAGCTTTGAGCTTCTCACTGCTACGTATGATGTTAGCTGTACATTTTTTGTAGATATTCTTCATTAAGTTAAGGGAGTTCCTCTCTTTTTGGGTGGCACTAATGATAAAGCACCTGCCTGCCAATGTAGATGTAAGAGACACAGATTTGATCCCTGGGTTGGGATGATACCCTGGAGAAGGGCATGGCAACCCACTCCAACGTTCTTGCCTAGAGAATCCCATGGACAGAGGAGCCTCATGGGCTGCAGTCCATGAGGTTGCAAAGAGTCAGACAGGACTGAAGCGATTAAGCACACATATATTCCTACTTTACTGAGTTTGTTTTTAAATTAAGATTGGCTGTTGGATTTTACCAAATGCTTTTTTTTGCAACTGTTGATACGATCATAAGTGAAAGTGAAAGTCGCTCAGTCATGTCCAACTCTTTGCGACCCCATGGAGTCCATGGAATTCTCCAGGCCAGAATACTGGAGTGGGTAGTCTTTCTCTTCTCCACGGGATCTTCCAAAGCTAGGGATCGAACCCAGGTCTCCCACATCACAGGTGGATTCTTTACCAGCTGAGCCATAAGGGAAGCCCAAGAATACTGGAGTGGGTAGCCTATCCCTTTGCCAGCAGATCTTCCCTACATAGGAATCGAACCGGGGTCTCCTGCATTGCAGGCAGATTCTTTACTAATTGAGCTATGGTTTTTCATCTTTGGCCTACTAATGTAATAGATTATATTGACTCTCAAATGCTGAACCAACCTTGCATACCTAGGATAAATCTCACTGGGTTATATAATTCTTTTTATACATTGGTAGATTTGATTTCAGCAGCAGATTTGATTTCCTAACATTTTTTTTTGAGGATTTTTACATCTATGTTCATGAGAAAGACAGGTCTGTAGTTTTCTTTTCTTGTGTTTTTCTGATTTGGATATTAGAATAATACTGGCTTCACAGAACAAGAAAGTATTCCCTCTGCATTTATCTTCTGAAAGAGATTGTAGAGAACTCACAAAATTTCTTCCATGTTTGTTTGGTAGAACTCACCAGTGAACCCATTCAGAACTTCTGCTTTCTTTTTTAGAAGATTATTAATTATTGATTCAATCTCTTTTAACAGATATAGACCTATTCAGATTGTGTGTTTCTTCTTCAATGAGTTTTGGCAGACAGTATCTTTTAAGGAATTGGTTTATTTTGCCAAGGTTAACAAGCTTGTGTGCACAGCCTTGTTCAGAGCCTTCCTGTCCCCTCTGAGGCTCCTGAGGCAGAATCATGTCTTCTGGACTGCACTGGCTGTCAGACCACGGCCACAGGTCTTGGCTCCTCTGTGGATCTCTGATGCCTGCGGACATTTGGTCTATTTTGTTCTTGTACAGGCTGGTCTCAGGTAAGCGAATCCACCATCGCAGAAACTGGAAGTCCCAAGTATCCTAAGAAGCCAGCTGTGCACTCTGGTCCTGTGCCTCTGTCCTCTGATTGAGCCACGAGTCCTAACTGTTGGCCGTGGGGAAGGCGAGACTGAGAGAACCAGGGTGAGAGTGAGCAGGGCTCGGAAGGCAGGCTCCCCTCGGGAATTCAGCCCCTGGTTGCCCGAGGCTGCTCCTGGCCAGCCGCACAGACCAGCCAAGCAGAGCAGAGGACAGCAGGCAGCGTGCCCACAGACCTGGAGAACCAGCTCTGGAGTCTGAGAGATCTGGGGCTGAACTCCAGCCTGTAGTTCCTGGGCTGTGGGGCATCACCTCCCGCTTCCACCCTGGTCCTCATGAGTTCTCACGAGGACTAAAAGCAGGACACGTGGAAAATCACGGCCTTGGTTTAGCAGGGGCACACAGGAGACACTGCACATGGTCCACCGCCCAGCAAATGCGGGCAAGGCTGAGGCAGCCAGATAGGAGGGTGGGGTGGTGCTCTCCCGACCCAGAGCACTCCAGGAGCCAAGGCAGAGGCAGGCACGGGGCAGCAGGAAGGCGGGTGCTGGCCCATTTCAGGAAACGCAACCCCAGCGGCCCAGAGACGGCCTGGATCATGGAGAACTGATGCCCCTCAGTGCCCCAAGGCTCAGCCAAAGTCCTGTCCTTCTCTCCCAGCCCCTGATCACCTCCCCTCCCACAGGACAACCCCCGAAGCCCCTCACCACCACCCGCAGACCCAGGAGGAGGCCCGGCCTTCTCTCTCAGCCCCAATTCCTTGTTGGCTCTGCTGGGGAGGAAGCACTCTGGGGAAAGACCCCCTCCCATGGCCTCCTGCCTGTTTCTGGAGGCACCTCATCAGGGAAGTGTTGCTCCATGCTCAGGGCCTTGGAAGAACGGCAGGAAACAGGTCCTGGACTCCCTCGGAGGGAAGCCTCTGCCCCCGACGTGGGCCCTGCTCACAGGCCACGAGACCACATCAGCTCTGTGCCCAAAAGCCCCAGTCAAATCCGAGTTTCCTGGTGACCAGTGAGGACACCTGTGGAAACAGCCACACTGCTGGCCCAGGCAGGCTTAGATCCCTCCCTGTATCAACAAACCCAGTCTCGATCTCTAAACTGAGCAAACTGTCAAAGGCCCCTCGTGTTCCAAATCCCCCCATCCAGGGACCCAGCACCCCGTCTGGCCCCCATCAGCTACGGGCAAGGTGCCTGCTCCAGCCTGGACACACGAGCTAACCCAGGGGAGGCCCCTGCTCAGCCTGCTGCTGCTGTGCCCAGGATACTGAGCGTTGTATCTGGAAACCCCAACACCCAGCAGGGCCAACCCAGGCCCGAGGGTGGTCAACCTCCCTGCCCCACATGGCAGGCGCCAGTCTTCCCGACGCGGCCTGGAAAGCACTCCGATGCGCCTGGGGCTCTGGGGGGGACCACCCGCTAAGGAACCTCCAAGGGATCCACCAGGGCCAGTACCGTGGACACAACAGTACTCCACACCGCACAGTGGCCCAGCAGCTTCTCCTTGTGTCCCATGGGCCAGGGCAGGGCCTGGCGTGCTCTGCACGTCCAGCTGGTCGCTTCCTGCTAGGCCAGACCCTTCTCCAGCTCACCCGAGAGCTGCCAGGAAAACCACCCCCGGCCAGGAGATGGACGGGCCTGAGGCAGGGCCTACCTGCAGTGGAGAAGGTGGCCGTCCACGCTGTAGTCCCGGTAAACCTCGTAGTCCTTCTCAAGGAGCACTCCTGACGGTGAGGAGCTGAAATGCAGCAGAGTGAACAGGAGACGTGAACAGAAGTACAACTGCTTAGAGACACACCGGGTCCACGCCGCACGCCTCACAACACAGTGCGGCCCTCTGGTTCTCACCACAGCTCCTGCCGCAGGCCTGCCTGCACCTGGGCAGGGTTTCTCGCACCCTCACTGCCCTCTCCCACGATGCCCCGATGGAGCCCACTGTTCTCAACCAGGACAGCCCCAGGCCTAGCAAGGAGCTGGAGCTCTGGCCGGTGGCCTCCGGGCTGGGCTCCAGGCTGGGCTGGGACCAGGGGGCACAGAGTGGGGCACAGAAGGGCTCGGGCCTGGTCGCCAGGGCCCCTGGGCTGGCCATGGGGGGAGCCCGCACTCCACTTCAGGCTGGAGGGCAGCTGACTACAGCCCGTGGGCCTCATGCAGCTCCAGTGCCTGGCTTTGTACAGTAGGTGGGGAATGAATGGTTTATACACTGAAATTTTTTCATGTGTGAAATTTACATGCAATTCAAATTCCAGTGTCTGTCAGGAGCACGTCATGGGAACACAGTCTTATGTGGCCACACCACTCAGCACACCACAGGTCCTGGGTGCAGCCACAACTCAGCGGCCTGAGTGCCCCCGCACAGCCGATCTAATGGCCACAGACAGGGGCCTGGGCGGCTCTGCCTTCGGTGGCTGCAGGCTCTGTGCCGCTGGGCCAGGCAGACACACGGCCCCGCTGGAGTGCCGCAAGGTACACAGCGGTCGGAGCCAAGACGGGAATCTCGTCGCAGCAGAATTACTTCACTGAAGATGGAAGGGACCTTCACGCCACGTGTGCTTCCAGTGGCTCATCTGTTAGCCCAGCAAGAGCAACCACGCTGTTCAGGGATGACAAGTATCAAGCTATGCCGACAACGGTAGCTGAGGGCATGTGTCCAGAGGAAACAAGCCTGCTTCAGACCAGCAGCCTCGAGGCACGGACAGTGCTGGGGAGAGGGGAGGACAGTGAGAGCTGCTCGGCAGAGGGGCCCGGGGAGAGCCGGGACTCCTGGCGCTTCTCCACGCTGTCGCTGCACTAAGGAGTCAGAGCTGAGCTTGACAGGACTGGGAAACTGGCCTCCATGAGCCATCTCTGTGGAACGACTACAGGTGAAATTACTACTAAAGAAACTGAGGAAATACCTGAGGAAATATTCAGTCCAGCCTGAAGTGCAGCTGAGACTGTCACGACTGACCGTGCTTAAAACAAGCGCTGGAGGCCGGCACAGGGCGCAGGCTGGCGCTGAGGGGGCGCGGTGAGCCCCAGCAGCAGGCAGGCGCTCAGCAGCCCGTCGTGAGCTGTAAGGCAGCAGCACAGGCCGCCAGCATCCTCCACCCTCCTGGACTAGGTCGTCAATGGCTCCACAGGTTTGTGTCAGGAACAGAAGGGAAGTATCCCAACCTGACCCACTACACAGCAGTTTAAAAACTTGAAAACAAGAAAGCTTTGCTGCAATGTTTAAAAAACTCATGGCCTAGACTGAAATTTTCTCTTTGAGAAAAGATTCTACTCAACTACTATCATCAAACATTGAATGTGAGGGGTTTTTTTAGATTTGACAAAGTTTCTCAATGAATTCAACCTAAAATTATAAGGCAAACAGTGCTTGTATGAGACACTGAGACTCCAACAGTCATTTTGATGACAAAGGATGTCTGAATCACAAGCAGCATCAAGCTCCTTTAGCATCTCTTTCTCGGGCTGCAGAAATTGGAACAAGAAGCAAGATCCCCATTCCCACACAGGAGACACGCTTTCTGAGCTACACTACTGGTTCCAGACCAGCGCAATAAAGCCAGTCACGTGAATGTTCTGGTGTCTCAATGCAAACAAACATTACGTTCACACTGAACTAGTCTATTAAGCATGCAAAGCCACCTGGGTTTTCTGAGGAGCTTGAACTCCAGGCCTTGAATGGTAGAAGGAATGCCCACAATTAG
Organism: Oreotragus oreotragus; assembly: GCA_006410675.1. Taxonomy (NCBI): domain Eukaryota; kingdom Metazoa; phylum Chordata; class Mammalia; order Artiodactyla; family Bovidae; genus Oreotragus; species Oreotragus oreotragus. The sequence continues at coordinate 251,298 of SJYX01013446.1, forward strand.
CTAAGATGGTCATAAATATCAGCACGTGGTGTGGGCGGACGCAGGCCCACAACGTGAAAAAACCACAGTTAACACAAGACACATAAGCAAATACCTTTGGACCAAGGCCAGGAAAGAACTTTTTAAACAGAACATTAAAAACAAACAAGGTGAAAATTACAGTAAACTTGCTTGCATCAAAATCAAGGGCTCCAGGGACCCATCAGCAGGCTTGAGGGGGTCTGTGGAGTAAGGCCGCCTGCACACTGAGCAAGAACAAGTCTGCAGAAGCAGCCGCCTCACACCCGAGGCTCTGCCTGCCCAGCACTTTGCCCCAGGCCCCCAACGAGCCCCAGGCGCAGAGCCAGGGTGCAGGCTTCCCCCGGCTGCGGGGTGAATGCAACATCCTGGGGGGGTACCCAGGAACACGCTGGGCAGCAATGCATGCGTGCGGCACATGGGAACGCGCAGAAGGAAGGGGCGGGAAGGGCCTGACCTGGAGGAGCCGAGGTGACACCACATCCTCCGCTGCATCAGGGGTCCCCACAAAGCACCCCACAACCATCCCACCACACCAAGGCCAAGTGTTAGAACAGACCTTAGCAGTCCCTGAGGAGGAAGACACCTAACACACTCAAGGACAGCTGTTTGGGGGCAAATATGAACCCTGGGGAAGTGGCTGACCCTGGTTCCAAAGCACAAGTCAAGGCAGAAAGCATCAGCAATACGACACAGGGAAACGTGCTGGGAACACCTGAGTGCCAACCTCCCTGGAGCCAACCCCCAGCTTCCACGCAGAAGGGCAGCAGCAGCAGGAGACGGGAAGAAGGGACAGACCACTCTCACCACCTGGGGGGACTCACCTCCCAGAATCCAGGTGTCTCTGCAGATCAAAACTTAGTAAAGAACTCAACTGATACAATTAACGGATCTGACCTAACAAACACACAGAGAACCCTAGAGCTAACAGAGAAGAGAAATTGTCTGCCTCGGCCAGCAGGGTGTCGTCCTGTGCGTCTCCGTATTCTTGCAAGGACAACAGTCCTGAGGGACCAGAGAGCCCTGCCCACCGCAGGAGGGCCCATCTCAGCTTAACCAACGGCGTCCACAACAGCCCTGTGTCTCCAGAAGGTCACATTCACAGGTGCTGAGAACAGGACGGGGCAAATTCAACCCACAAGACACAGAAACATACTGGATAGGATTCCCCACCCATTCATGCTGAGAAGCCCAATAAGAGAAAGGGAAGTCCCAGCCCGGACGCACAGGGTCGCGGGCCCATCGGCCTGCCTGCCTCCCTGGCCCCACCTCCGCGGGGAGAACCGGCCAGCTTGGGACAGCTGGCGGAGTCACAGGCAACTCTGGGGACGGTGTGCTCGACTGCAATAAGAGCTCAACAAGTGTAAAAACAGAGCTGATGTATAAATATAACATCTGAGCCCTTCCCTGGTGGCTCAGTGATAATCTGCCTGCTAACACAGGAAACATGGGTTCGATCCCTGGCCTGAGAAGATCCCACGTGCTACGGGGCAACTAAGCCCTTGCACCACAATCACTGAGCCCACACTCCCGAGCCGGGGGCCGCGGCCCCTGAGCCCGCGCTCCACGACTACCAAAGCCCACGCGCTCCAGAGTCCGTGCCCACAAGGGAAGCTGTGCAATGAAAAGCCTGCGCACCACAACCAGACAGTAGTCTCCGCTCAACGGAACGAGAGAAAAGCCTGTGCAGCAATGTCAAAAATAAATTAAATAAATAAAATTAATTTTTAAAAAGTAGTACCTGAATACCAGTAACGATCGTACAATATGACTTTTATGTGGTATCTAAAAATAAACCTTTAAAATATGCAAGTTCTTTGGGGGAAAATGTATAAAATGTACTACCTTCATGAATGGGAGAAAATGACACAAGCAAGGTGCCTAGTCCCCCAACCTGCCCCACAATTTAAACACAATTCTAATTCACCTCCAACTAAGCTCCTCGTGGGAGGCCTATTAGAAGGCAACACCATGATCCGAGTCACCATATCACACCCCGGACACTTTTGGGAACAGGGCACCCCTGCCCGCAGGATGTCTGCCAACAGAACCTAAGAGAAGTCCATCCCCTCACCGGCCTGAAGCGAAGAGCCAGAAATCGCCACCAGCAATGCCACAGGTGACCTGGGCCCAGAGGCTGTCACATCTGCTGGACAAGCGGCAGCACCGGTCTGAGCTTGCCGGAACACCAGAGGGAAGCAGGGCTGTCTTTAAAGCTCACTCGCTTGCTTTTTCCTTGGGGACCATCCCAGGCTCTGCTTCATGAGGACAACTCCCAGCAACCTCTCAGGCCGCTCTGGCTCGCGTGCCCAGGCCCCTGCCCACAGCCTTGCCCTGTGCGTGCCAGGCTCCCGCACACCCTCAGCACAGGCACTGCGCCCCCGGCCTGGCATGTCATCCTCCCAGGAGCAAACAGATGCACAGCCTAAGTCGGCTTTCAACTACTTTGTGACTTCCACTGTCCCCAGGTGAGACCCAGCCTGCCTAGTCTCCAAGGCCCATGTCTCATTCCTGCTTCTCCCTGGCTTCTTTCTGGTAACTTCCAGCTTGTCAGGGTTTATCCAGGTCACATGCCCTCCAGCCATTCTTCTGGACTGGACCCTTGAGTGCTGGCCCTGGGGAACAGCTCCCTGGGGTTCAGGCTCTGCCATATGGGCACTTGGGGCGCACAAGCAGCGGGGGGTGACATCCAGATGTGAGGCCAGTGGGAGGTGGGAGCGCAGGTGTCCATGGCCTCACTGTCTGCAAGACCAGGAGGGAAAACAGCCACAGTGGCTGCTGGACAAGTCAACACCTGGAGGTGCCCAGGACAGTGCTCTGCCCCACTGCCTCAGACCTTCCTCTGCAAAACCGGGGTGATGCCCTCACCGCTCGCCCTCAGTGCTGGCAAGGTCAGTCAAGCTAGGGCAGGGAGGCCTGGAGTTAGGTGGGGTCGGCCAACGGACCCCCATGGATCTGCGTCCAGAGAACAACAGGCAGGCGGGCCTGGGGAGGGCACCCCTCCATCGCAGGAGCTCTGGGGGTCAGCTCTGGGGTGCCCCCCTCCCGGGAGCACTTCCCACAATGGAGAGAACCAAACAATTTCACAATTATCCAGAGAAACTCCAGCCCCAGCAGGGCCCAGAGGGCCTCAGCCAGCTCTGCCCCGGTGGGCCCAAGGGAGCAGGTGGTCCCCCAGAGGCGGCAGGGTGCAGGGGCCTGCCTCACCTGTCACTCTCGTCCTTCACCATCCCCGGCGCGGCCTGCCGGCTGGTGCGACCCACAGGCTCCAATGCCCTGTCACCAGCGTCCAGCTCGGGTTCCAGGGACGAGCTGGTGCTGCCATCGCGGCTGACGCTGCTGCCCCGCCCGGGGCTGTTCTCCGCCGAGGCGCGCGGCGACTCCGTGTTCTGTTTCAGGGTCTGCAGCTTGGCCAGGGGGATGATGTCGCAGTCCTGCGGCCGGTGCCACACAGTGCGCTGGGTGCTGGCATTGTAGTAGTAGAAGCGCGACGTGTTGGGGTCGAAGAGCTCCCACCACTGGTTCTCGCTGGTCCGCTTGATGCGCACGCCGGTCGGCGGGTCCCACACGCACTCGCCAGTGACCAGGTTGGCGTACATGCGCTCGCGCGTGCGCGGCTCGATGATCTCCACCCACTCCAGCCTGGGGTAGAGGGCAGCATTAGGCAGGGCTGGGGGACCCCACCCATTCCGAGACCAAGGATCCCGCCCGTCAGGCCACATGCTCTGGGCCCCCGTCCGCGTACTGGCGTATCCAGCACCAGACCTTCCTCGTGTCTGCCAGCCTCAAAAGCAAGAAATCTCACATACAGAGTAAAACCAAAGCTTAACTAAATTCCATCCACTTTCGATTTTCTAAACGCTCATCAGGGCCCAGCCCTGGGTGGCAGGGTCTTCAGCCCGGCCCCACATCAGGGCTGCCCTAGGTTCTGGCTCCCCGTCCACAGGGGGCTGGCCACAGGTACTGCTCACCGTCCTCCCAGACCACATCACGTCCCTCCCGGATGCTTGGCTGCCAGCGCCACTCGTCACCCGCAGAGGGAGGGGATGCCAATATCGCTGCGCTGTCCCAGTCAAAAGCAGAGCTGGTTCTCCCCAGAAGCCCCTCAAGCACACCCCGTCCCGAGGACAAGCCTGTCATCCAGCTAAGGTCCTTAAAAGTGTAAATTAAAACTATTCAGAATAAGACAATTTGAATGCCAATGTGTTTGATACCACAGTGTGCTCCAGCTGACAGGTAGGTAGCATATTTTACTCTGCTTCCAAGTTTCTACACAAGTAACAATCCTTTAAATACCACTTCTGTGATAGGCCTGGTCCTCACCAGCACTGGGTTGGTCAGAAGCTTCCAGGACCTGCAGAGAAGGGGAGCACCCGTCTCCTTACTCTCTGCTGCAAGCCCAATTTTCCAGGCGGGAGCACAGGTGGGCTTTAGCAGAGGACTGAGGGGACAGTGCTGACAATTTTCTCTGACAACCTCATCCTGCCCTTTGAGGCCAGATGTGCTCAGGGCGGGAAGGAGAGAAGGCACAACCCTGCAGGGCGATGAGCCTGCACCACACACACACTCACACACACACTCTCTCACACCCAGATATGAGCCCCCACCACACACACACACACCCAGATATGAGCCCCCACCACACACACACAGTCTCACACTCAGATATGAGCCCCCACCACACACACACTCACACAGATACCCAGATATGAGCCCCCCACAGACACACACCCTGATATGAGCCCCCACCACACACACAAACCCAGATGAGCCCCCACCACACACTCACTCACACACTCTCACACCCAGATATGATCCCCCACCACACACACACTCACACACACACACACTCTCACACCCCGATATGAGCCCCCACCCCCCCACACACCCCGATATGAGCCCCCATCACACACACCCCGATATGAGCCCTCACCACACACACAGATATGAGCCCCCACCACACACACACACACACACACTCAGATGTGCTCAGGGAGAGGAGGAGAGAAGGCACAACCCTGCAGGGTGATGAGCCCCCACCACACACACACACACACATGCTCCGCAGCAGCCCTGCAGGCTTGGGGGCTTCTTTTGGATGCATAGTGTCTTCTGGAAGCTCTCAGAGCTAAGGCAGGCTGGCCGAGAGGGCAGGGCACAGCAGCTGGAGGGTGTGGAGCCAAGAGGGGGCAGGAGAAGAGGGCGCAGTAGAGAGGGAGAGCCCTGCAGACCCTGAGGGCTGGCGGAGGGAACACAGGAGGGAGCAGCCTGAGGGGCCTGGCCATGTCTGAGCAGCAACCCTTGCAGCATGGTCACACCAGGCAGCCCGGTGGGGGAAGGCGCCGGGGCTCTGTGCTTGCAAGCATGGGACCATCGCCTAACCCACCATTCTGCAGAAGGTGGGGCAGGGCTGGGTAGGCATTGTAGGATCGGACGGCTAGAGGGACAGGGCTGTGAGGAGGTGTCCTCGACACAGAGGGCAGGGCAGCCCCACAGCAGCACCCCCAGGTTGCAGCATCCCTGGGCCCTGCAGGCCTTGGGTGGCCTCTGATCTCTAGTGATCCTGCAAGGCCAGTGCCTGCAGAAAGTGGGCAGGAGGCCTCATGTGTGCCTACTGTCATCCGTGTCCCCAGATGCCCCTCCCGGGCCCAACCTCCACTGCCATCACCCTGCCCAGCTGGGGTGTGAGCCCCGACTCGCCCGCTCTTGCCTGCTGGCTGGCCGTTCTCCACACAGAGGACAGAACAAACTTCTAAACTTGGGAACCTGGCACTTTTAACTGGGAAGCCTCGTGCCCCCTGCCCCCCGAGAATGGAGATCCCCCGAACACAGCTCAGCGGGCACTGTCCACTCTCGGCCTGAGGACACAGCCCCCATGCTTGGCAGCCAGAAGGCACTGCCCAAGGGCACTCCTCACAGGGACAAAAGGGCCTGGAGACCTCGCTCCTGTGAAGAGGGAAGCTCTGAATTCTGTGATCCCCCTCGAGCTGCGCCGTGGGATCAGCCGGGACACAGGGCGGAGGTGCCCAAAGAAGGCCTGGCCCAGCAGAGATGCTCAGAAAGTACTGGACTGAACATTGTGAGCCCCAGGGAAGCAGTAACAACTCCTTTTATACCTCTAAATACACTTTCAAATGAATTTACTGGTGGTAGTTCTCGCTGAACAAAGAAAAGAAGCTGGTTCCTTTTCAGCCCACTGCTATGTGCATGTGGGCAGGACCCCATTTTCTCAGAAGAATGTTCTGGGTGCCCCACAGAGCACTTTTAATGAAGAGCCCAGGGACCCAGGGGGCAGAGAATATGCTGGAACCTGGAGTCTGGTGAGGGTCAGGAGTAAGGTGGGCCGCAGCAGACTCCATGGCCTGGGAAGAAGGCAGGCCCTGTGCAGACCCCAAGTGGACCGAGCAGACACGCATGTCCCTGGGGTCAGTGTCGCCCACACCAAGCAGCAGTCAGTGGGAGAGGCAGAGCACGTGGCTGAGAAGGGTCAGAACCTGCGGGTGACGGACGGACCACCGTGGCCCAGCCACACCGTGGAATCTGTCGAGTCTGAGCGAGAGTCATCTGGTGACTCAAGATGGTGGCAGTCTCTGGGTGTGACTGGCCACGGCCTCTCCCCAGGGCCCAGGGGCTGCGTGGACAACTGCCTCTCTGTTCTCCAAGTCCTGCACACTTTCACTTCAGACAGTGACCTGATCAAAGACTCACTTCCAGAAGAGCCTGATGGGTGCCAAGTGTGTCCCAGGCAATCTACCAGGAGAAAGGGAAGCACGTGGCCAAACACATCGCCTGTGACACGGGGCCCTGCGATAGGATCCAAAGTGCGGAATAAACGACAAACCACGTAAAACAACAAACTTATGATTCCACACGGAGAGGTTCAAGTGAACGCAAGACGCTGGGCACTGGCCCCCCGGAGTAGCCGGGTGCCGTGGCCACCCCAGGAAGGCCCAGAAAGGGTTGAAGCCCCAAAGCTGGTGAGGTGCGCAGGGACAGGGAAAACAGCCACTGTCCCGAGAGCAGGGGTGGCAGGTGGCAGTGACCCTGCAGAGGGGCACAGTCCACTCAGAAGCCCTCAGACAGACCAAACCAAGGGCTCAATCTGTCCACCGAAAAGATGTCGATGTCACTAAAGGCAGAGACAAGAAGTGGAGATGTTCCAGGGGACATGCAGCAGCCGCGGAGTGAGTGGCACTGGAGGGGCCGGAAATGTCAAGAAGGAGGCAGGGAACCAGGGGCCAAAGGCAAAGAGCGGTGCAGGAGACCAGAGCCTCAAGCCACATGGTGCCCCCTGTGCTGGGAGACAGGCCCCACCCTGCCAGTGGCCCAGAGCAGCCACCAGAGCGTGGACCCGGGTAAAGGCCCCCAACGTACACTGCACTCTTCTTTGGGCAACTTGTGGAATTATTCCCAAGTTATGCCATAAATTACACAAATGAAAGTAACCATCTGCAGCTGCCTGCCTCGGCATGGATGCCTAGAGAGGGCCTAAGGGGCAGGGTCCAGCTGAGGGCTGGCAGGGCGTCCACTGCCCATGGAGAAGCCCTCCCCGGCCTGCAGCACAGTGGCCGAGGGACAGGGAGCGGGCCAGCCCCACATGCCTGCTGCCGAGCTGAGCAAAAGGCTCCGGCTCCTCTGGTCCCGCAGGTCAGCCTCCTCACCTCGTGCTGGACCCTGACACCCGAGACTCCAGCAGGCCGGCATGCTGGCTCTCGCACTCGTAGTCCTGAGCCTGGGACATGGCAGCCTCTTCTTCAGGAGCCAGGCGGACGGCCGTTAGCCGGTCATCGGGACGCCCTCCAGCATCAGTCCGGAAGGCATCGCCCTACAAGACAGCAGAAGCCACAGTGTTATGCCTTGGGGTTTGGGGCACCAGTAACAGCCAGCCCAGCCCTTTTCATGGCCCAGGTTGCTGGTGAGAATGTAGTGCCCGACCCGGAACCCAGATGGGATCTAGCTCCCGGGGAGGGCATTCAGACCCCTTGCCAGCTGGCTCTGGGTGAGCTGCTTGCTCCTCTGAGAGCAGGGTCCTTGCCTTTGAACAGGGACAGCACCACCCACTGGTGCTTCCAGGTGGGTGTCCATGGTAAGAGGTTGGGCAGCACTTGAGGGTGGTCTACACACACACAGGGCCCAGATTTACAACCAAGGGGCTGTTCCAAAATGGTGCTGCAATGGCACAATTTACACATGGGAAACAATGAACCTCGACCCCTACCTCATCCGATACATCAAACTCAATTCTAGGTAAACCACTGCTCCAAACATTAAAGACACAGCAATAAGGTGACTTCCTTGGTGGTCCAGAGGTTAAGAACCCGCCTTCCAGTGCAGGGGACACGGGTTCCATGCCTGGTCAGGGAACTGAGACCGCACACACCTTGGCGCAACTGAGCACGCACGCTGCAACTAGGGAAGCCTGCGTGTGGCAATGAGGACCACCCCCCAGCCAAAAATATGTAAATAAAGTGAAACAATAAGACTTTTAGAGAAAATGCAGAAGAAAATCTTTGTGGTCTTGGAGTAGGTACACTTAATCAGACACAAAACCACTCACAACAAAAGAAGCATTAAAAATTGGACTACAACCTAAGAACTTCTGTTTATAAATCTTTACCATCGTGGGTATTACTCAGGCATAAAAAACAGTGAAATGATGCCGTCTGCAGCAACATGGATGGACCTGGAGATATCATACTAAGGGAAGGAACTCAGAAAGAGAACGACAAATCCCATATGCCATCACTTTTACATGAAATATAAACTATAACACAAATGACCTTGTCTATGAAACAGACTCACAGACAGAGAAGGAACTTGTGCTGGCAAAGGGAGGTGTGGGGGAGGGAAGGATAGGGAATTTGAGATTAACAGATACAAACTATATATAGGATGGATAAACTCCTACTGTATAGCACAGGAAACTGAATTCAAGATCCTGTGATAAACCATAATGGGGAAGAATAGGAAAAAGAACATATATATGTATACTGAATCACTGCACCATATACTAGAAATTAATACAACATTGTAAATCAGCTATAATTCAATAAAAACTTTAAAAATAAACATTTTTTTCCTACTACAAGTAAAAACACAAACCCTAAGTAGGAGGTATTTGCTGCACAGAATATGTATAATGCGTGACATATGCGTGTGTACCTATCTGACCTAACAAAGGACTATTTCCACAACTCATATAAGTTTCCTAGAAATAAATAAGAAAAATCTAATACTCGACAGAAAAAAAGACAGAAGACTTGAAAACACACTTAAAAAAAAATATCCAGTAAACTTAGAATTGTGCGCCACCTCTTTCGTCACTGGGAAATGCTGACTAAAAGCACCCTAGGACACCAGCGTGCCCACCCCAGTGGCTGAGGCGTAGAAGACCCACCGCGGGCGCACACGTCGGGGCTGCGGGCGCGCAGGTCGGGGCTGCGGGCGCAGGGGAGTTCTCCCACCTGGGCCGCGGCCCAGCCTCAGCACAGGGGCCCACTGCGGCCACCCGGACTTGCTCACCGTCCCCAGCGGCGCCTGGGTGTGGCTCCCAGGAGTGAGAGACAGAAGCCTGACCTGGAGTCACCAGCGCCGCGGGCCACCATCGCGCATGTCTTGGCTTACAAAAGCTCTGGGTTCCACGCCATTGCTTTCACACCTTTCCGTTCACATGCCTCCCACTTCAGGGAGACATCTGAAGGAGTGGGGAGGAGCAGCAGTGGACAGTCAGGAACCAGCGAGGGAGGCATCCACAACCCGCGAGGTGGTGGACTAGAGGTGGCGCCCTGGGCAGGCGCCTGCCCCCCTTTACTGTAATGTGGGGATCTGCACATACGTGCGTGTGTACACAGGTCAGTTCACACAAACACACGAGAGGGCCTAAGAGCAGCAACAGGCAGAGCAGCTCCTACACTCACGCCCAGAATCTTCGGAGACTGCAGAAAGCAGACAGACACGATGACCCTGGAAGGAGAGTCCTGCAGTCAGAAGGTTAGGAAGACTTAAGACAAAAACACAGCCCCACAGTGAAGGGGCTGTCAAAGGGACCGCAATGCCAAATAAAAGAGCTTCCAGTAACCAAAGCTGGAACATTTTGAGGAAAAAAAAAAAAAAGCCATACTAAATTGTAATGTGAAGTATAAAATAAATGTCCCGAAGTCCATGTTGATGTAATGACACAAGAGTAACACAGATGGGGAGAAGAGACAAAGATCCCCTGCAGAGTACCATTGCTGCAGACACTCCAACTCCAGGACCCTCCTCCCAAGGGCACCCCCAGGCCCTGCCCACCACTGCCCATGGCCCTCCCTCTGGAGCAGGGGGTTCTGTCTGGGCACCACAGCCTGGGGCATGCTGTTCATTTCACACCCAGTTCTTCCCAAACCCAACTCTCAATATGCAAGCCAGCCCTCCAACCCAGGACGTTTCCTGCCCTCCCTGGACAGCCTCTTCTCCAGACTTCAGCACCAACCTCAGCTCCTCACCCGGCACTTCTCTGACCATCTTCCATCTGCTTGTCTCTGTGCGGCCGTTCTCTCCAGCCAGAGCAGCTGTCCCGGGGTCGCGGCCCTCGATGCAACAGCCGCCCTGTGTCTGTGTCTGTGGGCCCTTGTGGCTGCCACGGCCCCGTCCCCACTTCTCCCAAGTGCTCAGCTCCCTCCCCTCCTCCTCCCAGTGTCTGCAAGAGGCTCCCACTCTAGCTTCTGGTCACTGTCTGTCTGCAAATGAGGACAGGGACAGGCCAGAGATGGGGAGCCCCTGCCAGCTTTGATGCTCCTGAAAGCTTGATCGCCAAATTTCTTTACAGGCTCTGCTCTGGAAATGAGTTTCTGGTCTTAGGACATTTCTTGGTTGCAAGTGACAGAAACCCAACCCCGACTGAAGACAGCGTTGCACCTGCAACCAGTAAGGCCGTCTGGGTTCCCAAGACTCCCAGTGCGGCTCTGCTCTGCTCTGCTCTGCGCAGGCTGGCGTACTGCGTGCAACAGCACCTCAAACACAACCAGACGTTTCTTCCTCTGGTTCCAGCAAGAGTCTCCTGGTCTCTGACTGAGGACAGGGGCCCCGGCCTCTGCAGTGCTGTGAGGGGAGGGGCTGGAAGCTGGCTCCACGGGCATCTGAAGGCCCTCCTGCCAAAGCTCCTCTGAGGCAACCGCCTGCCCACCTGCAAGCTGACTGACTAGGAGGCTTCTTCTCAGCCCCACTGTAAGAGGGACGAGACCCAAGGCCCTGCCAGCACGTCCCCAGGGAGGGCCACCTCCCCTCCCTCCCCCACCTCACCCCGTAAGAATCTGGCTCTTGTATAAAATCCACTTGGAACACCCGGGCCTTCCTCCTTCAGCTCATCTCTCACCAGACATCCACCTAATCTGGTTTACCCCAAGGCCCACCCAGACCACAGACCCCTTTCTGCCAAGTAAATGTCATCAACGGTCCCTCCCAAGTGCTCCAGTGGGGAAACTGCAACCTGCTCGAGGCTCTCGCTTTCTCCTCCTCCCTGTCTGGCTGACACCATTCTTGCGGCTGTGCTTATCCCTGATTCACTGTAGATTAAATCCTGTTACCCAGTTTTCATTCTTTTTGTCCATTTCAGTGAGTTTCAGGGAGGGAAGAAGAATAAACAAGTCTCTGCTCAGCCATCATTTCCAGAAGGCCTACGTTCCATTCTCAATGCTGTTTTTAATAAGTTTTCCAAGTTCTGAACAATGAGCCCAACTCAGTCTCAAGTTCTGAAAGCCTGGCTCTGAGCTGGAGGCACAAGGCCGCATTCTCCTGCTCGGAACAGGCCGGGCTGGCATTTCCGCCTCCGCGCCTCCTGCCCAGCTGCTCTCACTGACTCCCCTCCTCTAGCGCCCGGCCATGCTGTTATGCTGAACATTGTGACCTAACCCCTCAGCAAGTCAGAGAATCGGCCTATAGGTCAGAACCAGCTTTTCAGACCCTTCTGGGAAAGGTTGTCTGATGCACCCACACAGAAAGGACATGCCTGTGCGGAGTCAACTGGACATGCGTGCAGTGAATCTCGGAGCCTGGTGCTGCCCTTCAAGCTCCCAGAAAGCTGCCACCGTGGGGCGAGCACCCAGCTCCTGCCTGGCCTCAGGGTCACGCGCAGGCCATCAGGACACACAGGACCTGCTCTGCTCACCCGCAGGGCACAGCCCCCTCCTCGCCTTCCTGGGCTTCCCTCACCAACACAACAGATGCGGGGCCGCTGCAGAACTGCTGAGGGAGCAGAGCGCCTGTCACATGTTCGCAAGCCGGTTCTCGCACACAGCCTGGCCTGTGACCGGAACAGCCCCACACGGCACCCCGGCTCCAGGTCAGTGAGAGACAGCTGTGGTCTGCATGGTCACGGGGGGCCAACGATGATAGTCCGTCACCTCAGAGACCAGAGGGCGGCCAGTCCCACCCCTCCAGGCTGAGCCCCCAGCCCCCAGATGCCTTGGCCCACAAAACCCCATGGGGGCTTCAGGGAGGGGTGTGGGGTGGTGCAGTGACCCCAGGCAGCAGGACAGGACAGGATCCCCACAAAGGCAGGGTTGCATGGAGAAGTCAATTCTGACTCCATGGTGAAACTGTTTCTTTGACTTGCTTTTCATTGCTCTTATTATAATCACACATAGTGGTCTGCCTCAGAGAATCCTGCCCCTCTCCCCGACTGTTAAACTAAAGTGCCTTTGTTCAGAGCCCTGTCTACCTGTAGATGGCACGAAGGACTAAAATGACACAACCCCCTGCTGGAGGCTTGCCATCCTAGTAAACATTTCGCAAGATTAATGATCTTTTTACTTTGTTTCCTCACCTCCCACCTGTCTCTGATACGTAAAAGAACCCGGCATCCAGATGCCGGCAAGATGGTCACTTTGAGACATTAGTCTGCCATCTTCTTGGTCACCCGGCACTCTGAATAAAGTATTCCTTGCCTCAGCACCTCACCTCGTGGATTCACTAGCCGGTTGTGCGGTGAGCAGAGCGAGCTTGGACTCTAGCGGAAGGAGCCAGTGGCACTCCTGTAGCAGGATGACCTCCCTGTGACTGTCAGAGCACTGCCTTCTGCCAGTGCTCGCTGAGCACCCAGACCTTCACTCAGCGAGTCCACTGCACTCACTGCAGTGAAAGGACCTCAGTTTCCAGTGAAACTCAGCAAAGCCAGCGTCAGACTCTCTTGTGCTCACTCCTGGCCCCGTATGCCCCCTACCCAGGAGAACACAGAGCCTCCCTGAGGAAAGGGAGCCCCTAACACTGCAGGACAGCAGAGCACAGGGGCGGCAACAGGCTGAGCGCCAGCGATTGGCTGCTCCCCAGGGCGCTTCCTGCCTGCCCAGCCCTCCGCCAGGCTTCCATGGATGACATTGGAGACAGGACACCCCTTGCTGCCCTGCCCTGCTGCTCAGTCTCGGGTCTGGCCTTCTCCAGTTGCAGGTGTGTATGTTCTGTTTCCACGGGTAACTGAGGCTCACCACTGGCCACCCTCACTCTGTCCTGGTCAACTCCCCAAAATGCTCCACAAACACCCCACACCTGAGGGAAGTTTCCTACCTCCCTGCCCGCCAAGACCCCTTAAGACTGCCTGTGCGCAGGCCCTGGAGCTGCCAGCGGGAGCCCTAGGCCAGCTCCACACCTGAGCTCTGCACCCCCCACCTCTTGAAAAGCACCTGGCTGGAGGGGAAGCAGAGACACACGAAAAACTCACAAAAACTGCACTGGGACGTGCCAACAGTTGTCCGTGGCTGAGCACCTGCAGTGTAGCTGGAGGTGAACTCACTGGGTCACTGGGCGCCCTCCCGCACCTTGCAGGCAGGGCTGCCCCCACCTCCCCACCCCACAGACCTGCCAGGCCGAGGCTGCAGCGCTAGGAACTGCTGCCCGCTCCTCAGCACCCAGCTGCAGGTGCGCTCCAGTCACCTGTGGCTGAGCAGGTGCTTGAGCCCAGCTCCCTCCGTGGGCTGCAGAGCAGACATGCTCGGTGCTGGCTCCTGATGGGCTGCATCCAGGAGCTGGACTGGCTGGTGCCCAGCAGCACTGCCCCCAGCAGGCTGGGGCCGGGCAGGACCCCGGCCCACAGCCAGGCCTCTCTGCCCCTGCAGCCTGCATGGCGCAGGCTGTGAGGCTCCTGAGCGTGTGAACACAAACACATGCCGGTAAACCAAGGAGCCAAGTTCCAATAACAGGAGAGACAGTGCCTTCCTGGCAGGCCCAGGCCGGCCAGGCCACCGGGAAGACTGGGGCCCTCATGCTGTAGACTCGCCTCCCCCCAAACACACACAGGAGGCGAGCCCAGGACCTCCTGGGAGAAAAGACTTGAGAGAACCCTGTCATTTCTATCACAATAATGAAACATATAGCTCTGACCAACCCTCCTAAGAGAGAATACACACTATTATGACAGTTTTAAACTATGGAAAAAAAAAATTTAATCTGCTGATGAGACGGGAAGAAAGTTCAGAACCCCAGAGGGCAAAAGCCAAGTAAAACCAGGAATGGGGATCATTCTGCTGTGGGGATCATCTGAGCAGCATTTGTACCACTCAGGAGAGGCAGGGGAATGGACAGAAAGCCCTGGACGTGCCTGGGTGATGACCCTTGGAGACACCCCAAGGCTGATACCCTGAAGGCAGCAGTTAAAAAACGTAGCCCTCCCACCCAGAGGAAGCAGGAGCTGGGAGGAAGTATCTAAGAGCTCCGGACTGTTTGGAGGGGAGTAAAAATATCAATTAAATTTTGATAAATGAATTATCTGTGTTAAAATACCCAGGGCAGCCACGAGGGAAGTCAAGTGAGTGAGTTCCAGTTCAGATAAGAAAAAAAAAAATTAGTCCAAATGGAGAAAAGAGGAATCTGTTCTCAATGACGGGACAGAATATGAGGTAAGATGGTAGAAATAAATTCAAATACAGTAATTTTCATAAACACAAATGGGCGGGTGGTCTAGGGAAGACAAAGACCATCAAACCATATGTTTAAAGATCCAGATACAACATAAGGATGTGAAACTGTGACGGTCAAGAGTGGATAAGACACCCTGGTCCACGAGAAGGCCGTGCAGCTCCACAGGTTGGGGCTCACGTCCATGAGAAAGAAGAGTCGGCACATGAACCGGGCTTCATCTCAGGGACCATCCCAGGAACATCTGGAAACAGACTCCATTGGGGCATAGAAGTCAAAGTTCCCAAAAAAGGCCAAAGGACCAGCTGCTCAGTCACAGCCCTAACCCTGGGGCACAGCGCTCAGTGAATGAGAAGACCCTCCCCAGCAGTTGCCTGGGGTCGCAGCTCACAGGAAAAAGGAAGACGTAGGCGGTGTTTCCAAAGGGAGGGGCCTGGGCGGGGACAGGGAGAGGGACGGGCGTCAGGAGGTGCCTCAAGCAGGTGGGGCTGCAGCTACTGCAGGATGTCACCTCTACAGGAACCTAGAAACCTAGAACCATAGTCACCCCCATGCGCTGGTCTGCACCTGAGCACCGGCCCTGCCCTAGCTTTGGGGGGGGCATACATGCTCCCCAGGCAGCACAGCCAGGACAGCAGGTCAGGACAGAGACAGCCTTCTGGCAGCACAAGAAGTCCACACACACGCACAGTCACCCCACGAGCAGCTGCAAGGCCGAGACAGGGCAGGAAGCATGGAACCCGCAGCTCAGCAGGTGGCCCGAGTGCAACATGCCACTGCCCCAACCAGACCCGGAAGATGCACTTCCTCCACAAAGCTGCCTCAGTTTCAGCATCTAAACAGGCACAGCCCTCGCCCTGGCCGCATCACTTACTGAGCACCTACTGTATACAGAAAACACTTGGCAAGAGCTCTAAAAGCATGATCCCATTTCCCCTCTCACCCAGGTCCTCACCTCACAGGATAGAAAACGAGACCTCGGTTTTTAAAAGGCCAGCGTCTGAGCTCACGCCTCACAGCTGGGCCAGGCTGTCTGTCCACACTTCTCTCCCTCCTCTGCTAGCAGACCCCCTCCCTGAGGCCTTCCAGGTGTCTGAGCCCAGGCCCCGCCTGCACCCCGCCCCACATGATGGGTGCAATGAAGCGGCAACGTCCTAGAGGACCATGGGGGAGGACGTGGCCTGCCTGCTTAAGTCCCAGCCTGGGTTTGGGGCCTGAAGCTGCTGGGTGCTTTGTCCCCAACAGGGAGAAGCTTCTCAAAGAAAAAAAAAAAAAGGAAGCAGAAATAAACAGTAAGAAAAAGGTGAATGACCACGTGGCACCTGGATCCAGTCACCCCTGATGCAGGCAGCCCCGGGAGGAGCCAAAAGAGAGGGCGATGATCCCTTGTCCCACAGTTGGGTCATGCTGGTGATGAACAGAGTCCTCGTGGGGCCATTTAACGGCCCCACCCCGCACCTGCCACTGTCACGAGGAGCAGGGAAGGTTGAGGAGGAGAGCAGGAGCCGGGGCACAGCAGAAGGGCATCTCCAGTCTGTTCCATCTCCAAGGACCTGGCTTGCGGCAGGCAGGCTGCCCCTCCTGGCTGCAGCACAAAGGAAGTAAGGAGGGCTCACCAAGGCCGCAGTCAGAGCCGGCGCTTCGGGAGCGACAATGCGGATCGGGGACACACAAGCTCCCACCCAGCCTGTGTCACACTGGCCTCAAGGTGGATGTCGTCAAGGAAGGCCCTGGCCCTGCAGTCATCAGCAATGTCCAGCATGAAGCAACTGTGGGAGCACATGAAGGTTGGGACGCACGCAGGGGAAACAGCAGCACCTGTGGGAGCTCATGAAGGTTGGGACGCACGCAGGGGAAACAGCAGCACCTGTGGGAGCTCATGAAGGTTGGGACGCACGCAGGGGAAACAGCAGCACCTGTGGGAGCTCATGAAGGTTGGGACGCACGCAGGGGAAACAGCAGCACCTGTGGGAGCTCATGAAGGTTGGGACGCACGCAGGGGAAACAGCAGCACCTGTGGGAGCTCATGAAGGTTGGGACGCACGCAGGGGAAACAGCAGCACCTGTGGGAGCTCATGAAGGTTGGGACGCACGCAGGGGAAACAGCAGCACCTGTGGGAGCTCATGAAGGTTGGGACGCACGCAGGGGAAACAGCAGCACCTGTGGGAGCTCATGAAGGTTGGGACGCACGCAGGGGAAACAGCAGCACCTGTGGGAGCTCATGAAGGTTGGGACGCACGCAGGGGAAACAGCAGCACCTGTGGGAGCTCATGAAGGTTGGGACGCACGCAGGGGAAACAGCAGCACCTGTGGGAGCTCATGAAGGTTGGGACGCACGCAGGGGAAACAGCAGCACCTGTGGGAGCTCATGAAGGTTGGGACGCACGCAGGGGAAACAGCAGCACCTGTGGGAGCTCATGAAGGTTGGGACGCACGCAGGGGAAACAGCAGCACCTGTGGGAGCTCATGAAGGTTGGGACGCACGCAGGGGAAACAGCAGCACCTGTGGGAGCTCATGAAGGTTGGGACGCACGCAGGGGAAACAGCAGCACCTGTGGGAGCTCATGAAGGTTGGGACGCACGCAGGGGAAACAGCAGCACCTGTGGGAGCTCATGAAGGTTGGGACGCACGCAGGGGAAACAGCAGCACCTGTGGGAGCTCATGAAGGTTGGGACGCACGCAGGGGAAACAGCAGCACCTGTGGGAGCTCATGAAGGTTGGGACGCACGCAGGGGAAACAGCAGCACCTGTGGGAGCTCATGAAGGTTGGGACGCACGCAGGGGAAACAGCAGCACCTGTGGGAGCTCATGAAGGTTGGGACGCACGCAGGGGAAACAGCAGCACCTGTGGGAGCTCATGAAGGTTGGGACGCACGCAGGGGAAACAGCAGCACCTGTGGGAGCTCATGAAGGTTGGGACGCACGCAGGGGAAACAGCAGCACCTGTGGGAGCTCATGAAGGTTGGGACGCACGCAGGGGAAACAGCAGCACCTGTGGGAGCTCATGAAGGTTGGGACGCACGCAGGGGAAACAGCAGCACCTGTGGGAGCTCATGAAGGTTGGGACGCACGCAGGGGAAACAGCAGCACCTGTGGGAGCTCATGAAGGTTGGGACGCACGCAGGGGAAACAGCAGCACCTGTGGGAGCTCATGAAGGTTGGGACGCACGCAGGGGAAACAGCAGCACCTGTGGGAGCTCATGAAGGTTGGGACGCACGCAGGGGAAACAGCAGCACCTGTGGGAGCTCATGAAGGTTGGGACGCACGCAGGGGAAACAGCAGCACCTGTGGGAGCTCATGAAGGTTGGGACGCACGCAGGGGAAACAGCAGCACATGCTCAGAGCTGGAGAGCAGAGCTGGAGGCAGTGGCACCCAGAGACGGACACCCCCACCACGAAGAGCCGGCACGGGGGAGACAACGCAGGCATCACCGCCGGGGCAAGCAGACCCACACTCGGCTGCGGCAGGAGAGCTGACGCCTCCCCGGGTCACTGACAGTCTAAGCAGAGGGCACCTCAGGCCCCCAGCCAGCCTGAGCAGAGACTGCCTGCAGGTTCGGGCTCGGAGCCCCGGAGCAGGCTCCCTGCACTCACCCAGAGGGACGGACAGCCTGCCCCCTCACGAGGCGCCCCAGCAGGGGCTTAGGTGACCCTCTGACGGCAGCTCAGGGGTGCACCGCCCCCCAGGCTCAGCCACCCTGTCACGCTTCCCATCCCATCACCTCTGTGCTGTTCTCATTAAACTCCTTTCAGCTAGTTCACAAAGCCTCTCTTCAGCTACTTATAATCTGACATTCAGCCAGTGGGTTAGGGTTGTTTCCAGAGATTCCATTTGGTCTGTCTCAAATCTCCCTGGCCCTTCCTGTTAGCTTCCCGTCTTCTGGTCCTCACTGTGGTCTCTTCTCGTTGCCTTGAGCTTCTGGAAGCCTTAGGATGAGCCCGGGGTGCCAACAGGGTTAGTATCGGCTTTCCTGCCACAGAGCACAGCCTGGAGTCCTCATGCCTCCTCCTGGCTCCCACACTGTCCTGGTTTGTCTTCCGCCCTCCACTCGCTCTGGCCCTGGGAGCCGATCTATTAAGTGTCACCTTCCTGTCTATTCAGCACGTGTTTGGGAGATGGAAACTATGCACGGGTTCAACCTGCCATCCTCACCTGAAAGTCAATATGCTTTCTTTTAAATATTATCTTTATGGGAAAAGTAGGAGCTGGATTTTAGAAATTTTAATTAAAATTTAATTTTCAACATAGAAATTATCTCAAAATACAGAAAGAATAATTTCCTAACCTCATCATCTATTAACATTAATCATTTTACAAATACAGGCATACCCCCATGGAAATCATCCTAATTAACATTTTTTGGTAGAATATCTTTTGGGTTTTGATAGTTTAAAAGTTCGTAGAGTATATATACATATATATATGTATAGCTGAATCATTTGTACAACAAAAATTAACACTGTAAATCAACTAAACGCTGATAAAATTTTTTAAAGTTCATAAATCATATGTTTATTCTAATACATATTTCAGTTAATGGTTATTAAAGGGGTAAACTTTTACTTATGTCAAAAAACTAAATCAAACATTTCCTCAGAACAACATGCAGGGAAAAAACCTCAGGTTGGATTTGAAATTCAGCTGGGAGAAGCATCCCTTAGGGCTCAGTCGGGAAAGAACCCGCCTGCTGCACGGGAGACCGGGGCTCGACCCCTGGGTCAGGAGGACCCCTGGAGGAGGAAATGGTAGCCCACTCCAGTGTTACTGCCTGGAGAACCCCATGGACAGAGGAGCCTGCCAGATGACAGTCCACGGGGTCACAAAGAGTCGGACATGGCTGAGTGACTAGCACACTTGCTGTGCACGTCCGAAGTGTCTGGGCACGTGCTCCCGGGGCATGGGCCGCACGGGCCCTCTTGGCAGGTGGACTGCGCAGAGGCGTCCAGCGTCAGGGAGAGGCCAGCCCTGCAGCCAGAAGACTTGGGCCGGAAACCCATCCCCACCAGTCTGCTTCTGACCCACAGGCGCTGCGCCTGCGCTGCGAAGGGAGTATTTCTGCTCCTGCTGCACCCAGTCTCGGTAACCTCAGGGCCTTTGAGCATGCCGTCCCTTCCCCCTGAACGCGCCCCACCTCCTACTGAGCCTCACTCTAGCCCCAGGACTTCCTGGGGGTCGTGGCCCCTGCAGAAGTGCATCACGGGACCACCGGGAAGGGTGGGGTTGTTCCTCTGCCCCTCGATGGAGCACAGTTGGGAGTGTTTGTTCTGATCCTTCTTATGTGTCAGTGTGGGGAAGAGCGGGGGAGACAGTCTGTCCATGTGTTAAACCTCCATAACTGCCACCTGTCCTCGTTCTCACTGCTGCAGACCCCCAGGGATGTTGTCCACCCCCCCCCAATTCCCGAGCCCCCACTCACCGTCCCCAAGCGACCTCCGACACCAGCTCTCAGCAGCCTGGTCTCCCACCCATGGGCCGTGGCTGCCTGTGCAGCGTGTATCTGAAAGCAGACTCTGGTTATTCCTCATAAACAAAACAGCAACCTGAACGCAACTTTAAATTGTGTCAGGTTAGGAGTGCTGGTGCATGAGGAAAAGAATTACCTACTCAAAAGCTAAGTGAACTAGAGAACAGGACTGAAATTCATGCCGAATGCCTGAGAAACAAGCAGGGAAGCACTGTGCCGGGGAGAACGGACTGGAGACCCTGTTAAATTCAAGAGAACCACTGAAGAAGACACAGCGAGAGTGGCCCTGGACAATGATTTCTGGAGCAACAGTACCACCTGGTGCACGTGTGTACATTTTTGTTGTTGTAAATAAACCCACAGCCAGGTTCACTGTGTGAAGGACTGAACGTCCTAATAGCTACCACCGAAGAGAGCAAGATCAGTGGTCTGAAAGGACACCAGCAGGTTCCCGGACCCCAGGCCTAGACAAAAGGGCAGAGTCTAAGCCACCTTCCTGGACCACAGCTGGCCAACCTAACTCCCTCCTAGTGGGAGTGATGGGGAAGAAGTGACGCTGTGACCACTGAGACCCAGCTACAAAAGAAGCTGCCGCCCCACTGCCAGCTCTTGGGATGCATGCTCTGGCCACCAGCAAGGAGTTAGCTGCAAGGTGCTGTGCTGGGGAGCCCACCGAGTGGGTCCTGGCTACTCCTCAGTCAGACTCCAGTGCATGCGAGGGAGCTTGGAGATGAACCCTCCCTAGCCCTGTCTGAAATGCAGTCACACAATATCCCATGCTGAGTGTCTCCTGAATTCCTAAGCCACAGAAACCATGAGAGGTGATAATACAAGACTGTTTCAGGCCCCTAAGCTGTGGGGGTCATTTGTTAAAGTCTGTCTCAAATCTCCCTGGCCCTTCCTGTTAGCTTCCCGTCTTCTGGTCCTCACTGTGGTCTCTTCTCGTTGCCTTGAGCTTCTGGAAGCCTTAGGATGAGCCCGGGGTGCCAACAGGGTTAGTATCGGCTTTCCTGCCACAGAGCACAGCCTGGAGTCCTCATGCCTCCTCCTGGCTCCCACACTGTCCTGGTTTGTCTTCCGCCCTCCACTCGCTCTGGCCCTGGGAGCCGATCTATTAAGTGTCACCTTCCTGTCTATTCAGCACGTGTTTGGGAGATGGAAACTATGCACGGGTTCAACCTGCCATCCTCACCTGAAAGTCAATATGCTTTCTTTTAAATATTATCTTTATGGGAAAAGTAGGAGCTGGATTTTAGAAATTTTAATTAAAATTTAATTTTCAACATAGAAATTATCTCAAAATACAGAAAGAATAATTTCCTAACCTCATCATCTATTAACATTAATCATTTTACAAATACAGGCATACCCCCATGGAAATCATCCTAATTAACATTTTTTGGTAGAATATCTTTTGGGTTTTGATAGTTTAAAAGTTCGTAGAGTATATATACATATATATATGTATAGCTGAATCATTTGTACAACAAAAATTAACACTGTAAATCAACTAAACGCTGATAAAATTTTTTAAAGTTCATAAATCATATGTTTATTCTAATACATATTTCAGTTAATGGTTATTAAAGGGGTAAACTTTTACTTATGTCAAAAAACTAAATCAAACATTTCCTCAGAACAACATGCAGGGAAAAAACCTCAGGTTGGATTTGAAATTCAGCTGGGAGAAGCATCCCTTAGGGCTCAGTCGGGAAAGAACCCGCCTGCTGCACGGGAGACCGGGGCTCGACCCCTGGGTCAGGAGGACCCCTGGAGGAGGAAATGGTAGCCCACTCCAGTGTTACTGCCTGGAGAACCCCATGGACAGAGGAGCCTGCCAGATGACAGTCCACGGGGTCACAAAGAGTCGGACATGGCTGAGTGACTAGCACACTTGCTGTGCACGTCCGAAGTGTCTGGGCACGTGCTCCCGGGGCATGGGCCGCACGGGCCCTCTTGGCAGGTGGACTGCGCAGAGGCGTCCAGCGTCAGGGAGAGGCCAGCCCTGCAGCCAGAAGACTTGGGCCGGAAACCCATCCCCACCAGTCTGCTTCTGACCCACAGGCGCTGCGCCTGCGCTGCGAAGGGAGTATTTCTGCTCCTGCTGCACCCAGTCTCGGTAACCTCAGGGCCTTTGAGCATGCCGTCCCTTCCCCCTGAACGCGCCCCACCTCCTACTGAGCCTCACTCTAGCCCCAGGACTTCCTGGGGGTCGTGGCCCCTGCAGAAGTGCATCACGGGACCACCGGGAAGGGTGGGGTTGTTCCTCTGCCCCTCGATGGAGCACAGTTGGGAGTGTTTGTTCTGATCCTTCTTATGTGTCAGTGTGGGGAAGAGCGGGGGAGACAGTCTGTCCATGTGTTAAACCTCCATAACTGCCACCTGTCCTCGTTCTCACTGCTGCAGACCCCCAGGGATGTTGTCCACACCCCCCCAATTCCCGAGCCCCCACTCACCGTCCCCAAGCGACCTCCGACACCAGCTCTCAGCAGCCTGGTCTCCCACCCATGGGCCGTGGCTGCCTGTGCAGCGTGTATCTGAAAGCAGACTCTGGTTATTCCTCATAAACAAAACAGCAACCTGAACGCAACTTTAAATTGTGTCAGGTTAGGAGTGCTGGTGCATGAGGAAAAGAATTACCTACTCAAAAGCTAAGTGAACTAGAGAACAGGACTGAAATTCATGCCGAATGCCTGAGAAACAAGCAGGGAAGCACTGTGCCGGGGAGAACGGACTGGAGACCCTGTTAAATTCAAGAGAACCACTGAAGAAGACACAGCGAGAGTGGCCCTGGACAATGATTTCTGGAGCAACAGTACCACCTGGTGCACGTGTGTACATTTTTGTTGTTGTAAATAAACCCACAGCCAGGTTCACTGTGTGAAGGACTGAACGTCCTAATAGCTACCACCGAAGAGAGCAAGATCAGTGGTCTGAAAGGACACCAGCAGGTTCCCGGACCCCAGGCCTAGACAAAAGGGCAGAGTCTAAGCCACCTTCCTGGACCACAGCTGGCCAACCTAACTCCCTCCTAGTGGGAGTGATGGGGAAGAAGTGACGCTGTGACCACTGAGACCCAGCTACAAAAGAAGCTGCCGCCCCACTGCCAGCTCTTGGGATGCATGCTCTGGCCACCAGCAAGGAGTTAGCTGCAAGGTGCTGTGCTGGGGAGCCCACCGAGTGGGTCCTGGCTACTCCTCAGTCAGACTCCAGTGCATGCGAGGGAGCTTGGAGATGAACCCTCCCTAGCCCTGTCTGAAATGCAGTCACACAATATCCCATGCTGAGTGTCTCCTGAATTCCTAAGCCACAGAAACCATGAGAGGTGATAATACAAGACTGTTTCAGGCCCCTAAGCTGTGGGGGTCATTTGTTAATGAGCATAAAATAACTAAAGCAATCATCTACAAATGAACACCAATCAGGGACTTCCCCAGTGGTCCAGTGACAAAGATTCTGCGCTCCCAATGCAGGGGACCCAGGTTCAACCTCTGGTCAGGAACTAAAAATCCCACGTGCGCCAACGAAGATCCAGGGCGGCCCAACCAACGCACATCAGAGACAGGTGACAGACAACGTGAGGTCTACGGGCTGGGAAATTCGTATTTTACAGGCTTCACACAACCCCAATGCCTAGGAACACATGCTGGCCACTAGAGAAGTCACACCAANAAGATCCAGGGCGGCCCAACCAACGCACATCAGAGACAGGTGACAGACAACGTGAGGTCTACGGGCTGGGAAATTCGTATTTTACAGGCTTCACACAACCCCAATGCCTAGGAACACATGCTGGCCACTAGAGAAGTCACACCAAGTGGCTGAAGGGGCTGTCACGGAGCCACCAGCAGTATCTCGGGATGACATTCCTGTAAAGTCCAACCTACGAAGGAAGCCCCCGTGCCTCTGGCTCACGCCGGGCCTGCAGGAATGCTAGGAAAGGACTGAGAGAGACAGCGGAACAGAGAACGGCAGCCAGGGGCACACAGGCCCCAGCAGCGGAGGCCCGAGGCGGCGTGCCAGGCCTGGGACAGTGCCCTGCAGCCGCGGTTCAGCTCACGCTGCAGCCACACTCGGGGTCCACCAGCCTGCAAGAGGACGGGAAACATGCTCTGCTGACTTGGCCTCCTGGTGTTGAAATTAACTTTTAGAACCTTACACACGTGTAACACTCAGTAGTGTACAGCATCCTCTGAAACTCGGTCATGCTCCAGCCCAACACCCCTGGAAGACAGATGGAGATGTAACCCAACCCTCAGCCATGAGCCAAGGTTTGGCTGCAAAGTGATGTGACGGATTCACCTGTGATGGACCACACCCCTCAGGGCGGCGGCAAGGCCGAACTCAAGGCTTCCGCGCTGCAAACAGTGCTGTGTCCCCTCAGCCAGCTCCTCAGGGATGGACTCGGGGTTATCGTGCCCCCCACCAGACTACTCATCACGACCCAGGGATGGAGTCAACACTAAGGCCTTGGCCCTCACCTTGGAAAGCTCCCTTCCGAAAAATCCTAGTCACTCTTATTTTTAACAGTTTTATTGAGATATAATTCATATACCCTAAAATTTACCCATTTAAAGCAGAGATTTTTGGAATATTTTAGCACATTCTCTGACATGCACAACCTTCAGCAATGTCAATTTCAGAATACTTTCACTGCTCCAAAAGAAATCCCATATACGCCTCAGCTGTCATCCCCAGGCCTGGCACCTTGAACCCACTTCCTGTCTCTATGGATTTGCCTATTTCATAGCAATGGAACCGCACAAAGCCAGATCTTTGTGTCTGGCTTCTTTCACTCAGCATAATGTTTAAGATTCATCCACGGTGTAGCATGAATCAGTACTTCATGTCTTCTTATTGCCAATCAATATTCCACTGAATGGACGAACACACTTTGTCTGTTCACCTATTGATGGACTTTTGGGCTGTTTCCCCCTTTCCCCTTTTTTTCCCCTTTTTGGGCTGTTTCCCCTTTTGACGGACTTTTGGGCTGTGAATGATACTGCTGTGACCATCTGTACACAAGTTTTTGTGTGGATAAGTTTTCCTAGTCACTCTTACCAATAAGAGCACATGAAAGGTGAGCCAATTTCCAACTGAGAAGCTCATTTAGGCTGACCATACTATATTAAACATAGACCGATAACTGGGAGAAACAAATGACCAAAGAATGTACAGAGTTAAAGACATAAAGAAACAAAAGCAAAACCTGATCTAACAGAATAAACAGTAGTTAAAGGCAGAGGTGTTAGGATGGGCCCTACAGCCACATCCACACGTTTGCACCATGCTGTACCTGCAGCCTTATTTTAACTGCACAAAATACGATATTCACCAGCAGAGGCTGGTTAAATTACAGCATCCCCACACAGCCAGTCATGAAAAAGAATGAAATGAAAAATGTACTGATATGGAGTGACTTCCCAAACACATTTAGTTTAAAAGGCAAAGTTGAGAAACTTTTAAAAGAGCAGGAAATAATACATATACGTGTTTGCTTGCATAGCTACAAAGCATCTAGGAGGAGATGCAGGGGGTGCCTCCACCAGACGAGGCCTGTGGGACAGAAAACGGAAGCAACAGACAGCTTAACTACGCACCCTCTGTACCTTCACACCCTGAATACACTATCAAACCGGAAAAAAATGTTTAACCCTTTGGGGAGTGAAAATAATTTAAGAGAATCAAAACAGTCACACCTAGGAATGCAAGAGATGAGAGATCTTGGGTACCTGGAAGCAGTTAAAAAGAGCAAACCAATAAAGGCATCTTGCCTACTGCTGTGTCAACCTCAAGAGCACTTGGGTGACCTGTACCCAAAGCCACTCATCCCCGCCGATGCCAAGACACAATGGAACTGTTGCATAAAGCCCTGAGACACAAAAGTGGGAATGCCCTCAAGGACTCCCTGTGCAGAGGGGGATGGCTGCAGGCTGTGCAGGGCCTGCCTGGTGTGGGGACACGGCGGATCCTGGGCAGCCCCAGTGGGGCCAGAGGAGCTCTGCATGCTTCAAGGGAGGAGGGAATGCAGAGCGGGGCTGGGCCTGGTGGCACTCAGCAGGGTCGCTGGAGAACAGGATGCCAGTGGGAGCACACCAGGCCATGGAGGGTGGTCTCTGGGCACCGGACTCCGAGGAGACCCGTGCAGTGGCGTGACTGGCAGACATGCCCTGAGCCTGCTCCTTGCCCTGGAGCACCCAGGGTATCATGGCCTGTTGACCTCCACACGTACACTGCCAGCTGCACCCACTCCCGGTTGGAACAACCAAAAATGTCTCCAGAGGCAAACCATCCCTGGATGAGAACCACCATCCTGACACATCCCCTGAAGACCTGCAGGAAGACAGAGGAAGGCAGCCCATCCAGGAGGCACAGTCACAGCGCCCACGGGACGGCGCACAGGCCCGCTTGGCAGGTGGACCGGACAGAGGAAATATGAACTCATTAACCACCTAGGCGGTACAGTGAGCAGGACGTGGAGGGCAGGAGACGGTGGCTGGGGGAAGACCCAGAGCACCAAGCTTCAAGGCAGGAGCCTGGAGATGATGGTCCCAGGGCGCCCATGGCTAAGGCCGGAAGTGAAGCAGGAGGCAGACAGGCCAAGAGAGGAAGTGAGGCTGGCCCTGCCACCCAGACGGGGCACTGAGCAGGCTCACTTCCTCCCCGGGGGGTCCTAGTCCTGTCTCCAGGTGTGAGCCCACCCTCGCCCTGGAAGAGGGCTGTCCATCCTGCAGCCTCCCACTCTGTCCTTGAGAAGAGCATCCGACCTCTCGCCAAAGCTTGGCCAGGTGACCTGTTCTGGCCACAGAACCTGAGTTGCCAGTTCTCCACTGAAGCTCAATGAGACACAGTTTCTACCACTCTCTTGTCATAAGAACAGCATATCCCAAACAAGGGCATGCCCCTGAGTCCACAAATGAAGACTTGAGAGAAAAGCTCCATAAGCAAATGAAATGTGAGCTAGAAATAAACCTCTATTGAGTTGTTGCTGCAATTCTTAAGTCTCTGATGTCTCCTTCTCCAAGCCATCCTATGTGTCACTGCCAGTCACACGTCCTGAACCATTTTACCAGGACTTCCCCTACTCACAGACCTGAAGTGGCTCCTATAGCCAGAGATCTAAACTCTACAGTCCTTCAGCTGAGTTCAGACATCTTCACATTATTATTTCCTCGTATTTCTCATATAACCTTCTACCCCCCAAATTGCACATAACTCACCTTCTTGCCTTTGCTCCAAAACTTGACACACCCTCTGTCTGTGCTGCTGTGAAGTACTCACTCCAGGCCCCCACGTACCTGCTATGAGGGAGGTGCAGCTCAAAGACCACCTCCTCCTTGAAGCCTTCCCTCACACTGCAGCCCCTGCAAGCCTTTTCCTTCTGAACTTCTAGAGTAAACTTTCTGGAAATAGGCCAGAAAGTAAACAGTTCAGGCATTGTGGGCCATAAAGTCTCTGTTCCAACTAGTCAATTCTGCCAAAGAAGCCATAGATGATATAAAAATAAACCAGTGTGGCTGTGCTGCAATAAAACTTTATTTACACAGACAGGCAGCGGGCTGGCAGTGGCTGCAGCTTACAGACCCTCATCTGGAGCAGAGTGGGAAGGTGCAGACAGGAGTGCAGCAGAAGCAGAAGTGAGCCAGGGCTGCAGCGGGGAGGTTCTTCTCCACAGGGTGGAACGGTGTGGCTGCAGAATGGCAGGGAGGGTCGGAAGCGACCCCAGGAGCAGGCCAGAGCTGCCAGATAACATCAAGGGCAGTGCCAGGGGCTGGCAGAAGGCACAAGACAGAGCCAACAGCTGAAGGTGCAGATTTCACCAGAGGAGCAAGAGGTATCAGAAGAGGGCTGGGGGCAGGCCCGTCCAGTTCAGCTCTGCCAGGTGTCGCCAGGCCCAGGGCTCTGCACCCCCGGGCTCTGCATCTCAGACAGGACACCCACAAAGCTAACTTTAAGAGGGAACGTATAAGACCCACAACAAATGGCCACATGGGTCAGTGAACAAGCACAGCAAAGGCACTTACTACTAAAACTGAGAACATATTACATGGATAACTTTCTCAAAAGCACCAAAGAACCAGGTAGAAGCTTCATAAGACATCGTGTTCACTGTTACCACTATCGGAGGGCAGCCCGTTCAGCACACATGCGGGAGAGAAGGCAGGATGGACGTTTCTAAATCTATCTTTAAAATATCTTTAGATATTTTAAAATTTGCTCACAGAAGCTGCTTCATTACCATTTGTTCTGAAAATCAAATGTTCTCAACCTTAAACTCCACAAATGCCAAAAAAACTCTACTTAAAGTGAGGGTTTCCCCTCGTCTCAGTGTGACAGTGACAAAGGGGACGAGATGAAGTGATCAGAGTGAGTCTGGGATCTGGGAAGGAGAACCATCTCCTTGGGAAACATGACAAAAATGTCCACTTTGTTCTGGAGCAAGTCAAGTTACCCCTCCCAACACTGAGCAAGACAGAACATCACTGCACTGGTAGTGCCAAGTCTTTGCTTTCTGGTGCCTGTGCCCTCACTGTTACTTAGAGCTGGTTAATAAAGTATCTTTTCTGTCACAAGTGTAACACTGGAAAGTATAACAAGGGCTCTGGTAGTTTAACTCAGGAAGAGAACTACCCAAGAACTGCTCGGCATCTCATTTCTGTTAGCAATGATCCCACCTACCTCCTAGGGCAATAAGTACTGTGGAATTCTAGATTAGTTCATCAGAAGCTTTTCTCTTCTAAAAAGATTTTTTAACAGTTCTATATGATAATCTAAGCATGTGGGATTTGTTCCTTGTTTACCTTTATGAAGACTTGCTTCTCCAAATATGCTTCTCCCCAGCTTGTGTAAGAAAAAAGAGCCACAGACCTCGAGTTCGTGTTAAACTAAGATAAAACAGCTGACCCAGCAGGTGCGTCCTGAAAACCAGATCTTGGCAGCCATAATAAATAGCGCCTGACTTTTCTCGAGGGACACAGTGCCAGGCACGATGAATTCAGAGTCCCACAACCACCCATTTTGCAGATGAGTAAGCAGAGGCAGAGTACAAAGCCAGGACACAGAAGAGTGGCCACTCAAAGGCAGGCAGTCTGGCTCCAGAACCCGCCCTCTTCTCCCTTCTGTTCTCCAGCCTCTGGGCAAGACAGCTGACTAGACAAAGTGTGGGCAGGGAGACCCGGGCCCTGCTCATTCCCCAGCCAGGGCTCAGGTCACAGAGTCCACGCCAAGCTGCTTTACGGAATGAGTTTCCTTGCTTTACAGTCACAGCTATCAAATCTCCTTCCCCTCCCCCAGCGAGGTGAAACACACCTTGCTCACTGTGAAAGGGGAGCCGCTGACCGGGAACCACCTGCTGTTTACAGAGGCACCCAGGATGTACAGGGTTCAATTCCCCTCGCTGGCCTCAAAGACAAATCTCCTATTGTCTGCAGTAGGGGAAGAAAACGAAGCCTTGCAACTGTAGGTTTCTGCAAAGGTCACAGGAGGTTTGCTTAAACCCTACGACACCGAAGCGGGTGGAGGGGCGCCGCATTTCAGCTGCTGAAGGCTGCGCAGCGCCCACAGCAGCTGCTGGTGGGAGCAGCATGTAACACACCCACAGTTGCCACGGCCTCGCAGCCAGCTGCACGTTTTAAAATAAAAGACGTCCTGACCCCCAAGATGCGCGCAGCCTGCCTCGATCTCGGCCCTCGCTCGGAACACCGCCTCCACCCACACCAATCCCGCAACCCGCGAGCAATCGAGCAAATTCCAGTTCCGGGAAGGCGACCCGGGGGGGAAGGCGGGGACGCCCCTGCCCGCTCCGCTCCAGAGGCCCGATCGGAGGGGCAGGCGGCCACGGCCGGCACCCGGCCACCCGCGTCCTGACTCCCCGGCCCCGACTGCGCCCTGGAACCGCGCCGACGCCCCGCGCTCAGTCTCCGCACTCCACTCACGCCCACCCTTGGCCGGGCACGCTCACAGCCCCGGGCCGGGCACCCTCACCCGCCCGCACCCCCAGGCCTGACCCCACATCCACTCGCACCGTGGTCCCAGCCCCGAGCCCCGCCGGCCGCAGCCCGCCTGCCCCTCCGGCGGCGCGGACTAGAATCCCCACGGGCCAGGCTGGGGGCCTCCGAGAGGCGGGGCGGGGGCCGCAGCGCCGGCCTCTCCGCCATCTTCCCGGCCCGCGCCGCCCACCGCCCGCGCTCTCACCCTCAGGCTGCGCGCGGGCCGCGCCGCCATAACCCCTCATCCCGGCTAGCCCGCCGCGCGGGAGCTGCTCGCAGCGCTGCCGCCGCCGCCGCCGCCGCCCGCTCGGCGCGAGCCTCCTCCACCACCGCCGGACAAGTCCGCCGCCCCGTCCGCCGCGGCCGCGCGTCCTCCCGTCACCAGCGCAACCCCCCGCCTCCGGCCCCGCCCCCGCATCGCGCGGCCCTGCCCGCCAGAGGGCGCCGCCGCGGGGCTCTGGCGCGTGCGCCGCGCGCGGCACCTCGGGAGCCGGGGTCCGGCGGGGCGCGCACGGCCTGCCGGGAGGTGGCCGTACACTCGCGCTGGCCCCGCCCCCAAGGCGGGGTGCAGCCCCGTGATGTCCACGCGAGTCCGGAGCTATGGCGGGCTGACGAGGGCGTCCCCGGTGCGGGTCCCCCAGGGTGCGGCGAGCTCAGAGGGACGGCCGCTGGCCAAGTGACGCCGAAGCGCCGCCTCCGCCCTGCCGTCTGCACCGCCGCCGACCTTGCCTGTGCGGTCGCCCATGAGATTCTTCCGATCCCCTTCTGTACGGTGCAGTTGACATTTCCACTTGTGGATTTGGTGTAATTTTACCTTCCCAGGAAAGATTTCACTTTTCCTCGATTCTGAAAAGTTACCGACCATTGTCTCTAAAATATCGGCTCTTCCATCCTATGGAACCTCCCTATGTGTCCGTCAGATAAACTGGATGGCCTGAGTCCTCCATATCTCTTAAGATTTTCTCTGCTCTGTCATCTTAACCTCGTAATTGCTCAGTTCGGTTTCACCATTGTTCTCTTTAGCATTTTCTAACCTGCGTTTAGCCTGTTCTTCAGGCTTTTAAAAAATGGTTATTACATGGACAATATTAATTTCCAGAAGTTGTAGCATTTGGCTTCCATGTTGGTACGGATAGAATCTAACCAGCCTGAAATTCTCACAACAAAATACAGAAGCCCACACCATTCTGTGGTCACAGACCAGATCCTTCAACACCAGGAACTACAAAGGCTTGAAAGCTCAAGCTCAAGAGCTCTCAGTTCAGTCTCACCTCCCGCCTGCAGTTCACTCCCTCAGTGCTCCTGCAGCAGTTCTCTGCCTGCTGGCTCCCTGGTCCCTGACTGTGTCCCCACTCTCGCTTCCCTTTTGGCTCATCCTCATCCTCATGCTGAACCCCCATGGACAGGCAGTGGTCTCTACTCCCCTGTCTTTAGCTCCCCTCCATCGTGTATACCTGAGAAAGCCCAGTCTGGATGAACCCCACTGTTCATGACAAGTACTGCAGAAACCACATAACTAAGCTGGCTGGCTTCACTTTAAACTCAGATGGAGCACTATACGTATACTCCTTGGCAATTCTGTGATTTTCCTACAGAGGGTAAGTCTCCCACCCTCCAAAGTGAACATAGGTATTTCTTAGGCCTCTCTAGTAGAGCCTCCCTGCTGGCTCAGATGGTAAAGAATTCAGCTGCAATGCAGGAGACAGGTTCCATCCCTAGGTCAGGAAAATCCCCTGAAGAAGGAAATGGCAACAGACTCCAGGATTCTTGCTTGGAGAATTCCATAGATAGTGGAGCCCGGTGGGCTATGGCCCATGGGGTCATAAAAGAGTTGGATATGACTGAGGAACTAAGCACAGTTGAGCCTCCCAGATACGAAAAAAAACCCCTTTTCTTATCACCAGACCCACAGGCCTGCCCATATCCATCCCTGCCTTTCACCTTCCCTCCTAAAAATGGACAGGCAGTGTTTCCCTGCTCCCAGACAAGGCAAGCCCTCCTCCAACGAACTGGGATCTACTCCCTCTTCTGTTCTCAAAGATGTTGTTCAGCTGTCTCCTCTTCTGTATCATCTGTTTGTCTCTCTCTGTTTTATTACTATTATTTGGATGTGCACACAAAGATACTCTGATATTTCTCATTATAAACACAGAACCCATAACTTCCCTGGTGGTTCAGTTCTGTGAGACTGCACTACCAAAGCAGGGGGCCCAGCTTTGATCCCTGGGTGGGGAACTAGACCCCTCATGCCGCAACCAAGATTTCCCATTCCGTAAGAGGTCACAAGCTGAAATTAAAGATTCCACATATGGCAATGAAAAGAAAAGATTCTGCGTGTTGCAACTAAGACCCGGCGCAGCCAAATAAATAAAAATAAATATTTAAAAACAAAACACCTCTTTTGATTTCATTTCTTCCTGCCAAGTCCTCAGGTCCCCAGATGACCATTCTTTACAAAGACTTGCCTGCACCTCATCATCGTATTGGGGCTTCCCTGGTGACTCAGATGGAATCTCGGTGCAATGTGGGAGACCCAGGTTTGATCCCTGGATGGGGAAGATCTCTTGGAGAAGGGCATGGCAACCCACTCCAGTAGTCTTGCCTAGAAAATTCCATGGACAAAGGAGCCTGGTGGACTACAGTCCATGGAGTTGCAAAGAGTCTGATACGACTGAGCAACTAACACTTTCATCACCATTGTTTTGTTTTGTTGAAGTATAGTTAATTTACAATGTTATGTTAGTTTCAATTGTATAGCAAAATGATTCTGTTATACAAATTTTTGCAGATTTTTTTTCATTATAGGTTATTACAAGATATTGAGTATAGTTCCTTATGCTATACAGTAGGTCATTGTTGTTTACCTATTTTGTGTATAATTATTTACCTATTTTATATATAGTAGTATCGGTTAATCCCACACTATTAATTTGGGATGAATGGATAAAGAAGATGTGATATATATATCTATACACACACACAATGGAATTTTGCTGCTGTGCTAAGTCATGTCTGACTCTGTGCAACCCTATGGACTATAGCCTGCCAGGCTCCTCTGTTCATAAGATTCTCCAGGTAAGAATGCTGGAGCGGGTTGCCATTTCCTACTCCAGGGAATAGAATATTTTTCAGTCATAAGAAAGAATAAAATGATGCCATTTGCAGCAACTTGAATGGACCTAGAGATTACCACGGAGAAGGCAATGGCACCCCACTCCAGTACTCTTGCCTGGAAAATCCCATGGGCGGAGGAGCCTGGTGGGCTGCAGTCCATGGGGTCGCTAAGAGTTGGACATGACTGAGCAACTTCACTTTCACTTCTCACTTTCACTTCTCACTTTCACTTCTCACTTTCATGCATTGGAGAAGGAAATGGCAACCTACTCCAGTGTTCTTGCCTGCAGAATCCCAGGGACGAGGGAGCCTGGTGGGCTGCCGTCTATGGGGTCGCACAGAGTCGGACACGACTGAAGCGACTTAGCAGCAGCAGCAGAGATTACCATACTATGTTAAGTAAGTCAGAGAAAGATACAAATACCATGTGATATCACTTATTTGTGGGTCTAAAAAACTGATATGGGAAAAATAAATATATAAATGATACAGGGAATTCCTTGGTGGTCCAGTGGTTCCAACCTGGTGCTTTCATTGCAGTGACCCAGGTTCAATCGCTGGTAAGAGACCTAAGATCCTACAAGCCACGTGGTGCAGCCAATAAATAAATAAATTTTTAAAATATATAAATGAACTTATTTACAAAACAGAAACAGACTCACAGACATAGAAACAATATTATGGTTCCCAAAGAGGAAGTGAGGGAGGAAACATTAGTAGCTTGGGATAAATCAGGCTCATTTTATTTGTAAACATATATGTGAAATTCCTACATAAAAACTGTTAACCGAATGTCAGCATATGAAAATACAGAAGTGTATGCAAGAATGTAAGAATAGTATAACATCAGAAAACTCTATCAGTGTAATTCATCATATGGTCAGACTAAGGATAAAATCACACCCTCTTAATTGTTGATAAAAGTCAGCATCTCTTTATGATTAAAAATTCCTAGCTGAGAATAAAAAAGAAACTTTATGAACTGGATAAAGGCTACCAAAATACCACACAAATTATTTTCAGTGAAGAATATTTGGATATGAATCCTTTAAGATCAGGAGCAAGAGAGGATGCTAACTGGGGTTTCCATGGTGGTCTAGTGGCTAAGACTTTATTTTCCCGATGCAGGGGGCCCAGTTTCAGTCCCTGGTCAGGAAACTACATCCCACATGCTGTGGCTAAGAGTTCACATCCCCCAACTAAAAATTAGCATGCTACAACTAAAGATCCCGCATGCCCCAACAAAGACTGAAGATCCCAGGTGCTACAAGTACAACCTGGAACAGCCAAATAAATAAATGTTAAAAAAAAGAAAAGCTGCTAACTAATGTTGGGGGTTTGGGGGTAGGGGTGGTGTGCTCATCTAATGCAACAGTAAAAGAAAAGAAGAGAGCCTAAAGATTAGAAGAGAATAACCTGAAGAATCAAAAATTGAAGATAATATCAAATTCTACACAGAAAATATACAGACAACAAAGCATCAGAATCAGTAAGTTCAATAAGATCTGCTCACAAAACCCAACGTGGTTCTCTACAGTTGAGAAACCAACTGGAAAATATGATGGAAAGTGAAATGCCCTTCACTTCACCAACAGAAGCAATAAACCATGTGGAAATCAAGCAAATTAAAAATATATAAAACCTTTACAGATGACACAAATATTATATCAAAGTACCTTAAAAGAAAGCCTAAATAAATGGAGAAACCTACTATGTTCATGGACCAGATGGTATAAAACTGTAAAGATGTCAATCCTCACTGAAGTGGTCTAAAAAAACAAAATATTAAAAATCTAAATTCTAGTTAAGATATCTTTGAGTACTATGAAAAACATATTTTAAAAATACACATGGAAGAATAAAGGTCTACAAATAGCTAGTTCAGTTTTTAATTTTTAAAATGTATTTATTTAGTTGCAGCAGGTAGAATCTAGTTCCCTGACCAGGGATCGAACCCAAACCCTCTGCATTGGGACCGAACAGTCTTAGCAACTGGATGACTAGGGAAGTTCCTGCTAGTTCAGCTTTGAAGGAGGACATTCAGCAGGCAGGTTCTCTACCAGATGTTAGGAGCTACTCCAAAATAGTGGTACTTGATAGGCCCAGGAACACAAATAGGCAAATATGCAGCAGGTAGAATCTAGTTCCCTGACCAGGGATCGAACCCAAACCCTCTGCATTGGGACCGAACAGTCTTAGCAACTGGATGACTAGGGAAGTTCCTGCTAGTTCAGCTTTGAAGGAGGACATTCAGCAGGCAGGTTCTCTACCAGATGTTAGGAGCTACTCCAAAATAGTGGTACTTGATAGGCCCAGGAACACAAATAGGCAAATGGGACAGAAAAAAAGAATCAGAATCTCACTAATGTATAAAAACTAATGGGGAAAGATTGATTATTTAATATGTTATTTTTTAAAATATATTCTTTCTTGAGGAACTATATGAACAAAGAGGAAGCTGGATCCACATCTAATATGTATAAAATTAGATTCCCAATAGATTATCTACATAAATATGAAAAGTAGAAGAAAGTTAAACCAAAATACTAATAGAAAAAAAATATAGAGAGGTGAATCTTTATGACCTTGGAGAGGGTAAGTTTGGTTCAGTTCAGTTCAGTTGTTCAGTCATGTCCAACTCTTTGAGACCCCATGGACTGCAGCACACCAGGCCTCCCTGTCTGTCACCAACTCCTGGAGTTTACTCAAACTCATGTCCATTGAGTCGGTGATGCCATCCAACCATCTTATCCTCTGTCGACCCCTTCTCCTCCTGCCTTCAATCTTTCCCAGCATCAGGGTCTTTTCCAATGAGTCAGTTCTTTGCATCAGGTGGCCAAAGTATTAGAATTTTAGCTTCAGCATCAGTCCTTCCAATGAATATTCAGGACTGATTTCCTTTACGATTGACTGGTTGGATCTCCTTGCAGTCCAAGGGACTCTCAAGAGTCTTCTCCAACACCACAGTTCAAAAGCATCAATTCTTCGGTGCTCAGCCTTCTTTATGGTCCAATTCTCACATCAGTTCAGTTCAGTTCAGTGGCTCAGTCGTGCCCGACTCTTTGCAACCCCATGAATTGCAGCACGCCAGGCCTCCCTGTCCATCACCAACTCCCAGAGTTCACTCAGACTCATGTCCATCGAGTCCATGATGCCATCCAGCCATCTCATCCTCTGTCGACCCCTTCTCCTCCTGCCCTCAATCCCTCCCAGCATCAGAGTCTTTTCCAATGAGTCAACTCTCTGCATGAGGTGGCCAAAGTACTGGAGTTTCAGCTTTAGCATCATTCCTTCCAAAGAAATCCCAGGGCTGATCTCCTTCAGAATGGACTGATTGGATCTCTTTGCAGTCCAAGGTACTCTGAAGAGTCTTCTCCAACACCACAGTTCAAAAGCAGCAATTCTTTGGCGCTCAGCCTTCTTCACAGTCCAACTCTCACATTCATACATGACCACTGGAAAAAGCATAGCCTTGACTAGACGGACCTTAGTTGGCAAAGTAATGTCTCTGCTTTTGAATATGCTATCTAGGTTGGTCATAACTTTTCTTCCAAGGAGCAAGTGTCTCTTAATTTCAGAGCTGCAGTCACCATCTGCAGTGATTTTGGAATCCAAGAAAATAAAGCCTGTCACTGTTTCCACTGTTTCCCCATCTATTTGCCATGAAGTGATGGGATCAGATGCCATAATCTTAGTTATCTGAATGTTGAGGTTTAAGCCAGTTTTTTCACTCTCCTCTTTCACCTTCATCAAGAGACTCTTTAGTTGCTCTTTGCTTTCTGCCATAAGGGTGGTGTCATCTGGGTATCTGAGGTTATTGATATTTCTCCCAGCAATCTTGATTCCAGCTTGTGATTCATCTAGCCAGGCATTTTGCATGATGTACTCTGCATATAAGTTAAATAAGCAGGGTGACAATATACAGCCTTGACATACTCCTTTCCCAATTTTGAACCAGTCCATTGTTCCATGTCTGGTTCTAACAGCTGCTTCTTGACCTGCATACAGATTTCTCAGGAGGCAGGTCAGGTGGTCTGGTATTCCCATCTCTTTAAGAATGTTCCACAGTTTGTTGTGATCCACACAGTCAAAGGCTTTCGCATAGTCAATGAAGTAGAAGTAGATTTTTTTCTGGAATTCTCTTGCTTTTTCTATGATCCAACGGGTGTTGGCAGTTTGATCGCTGGTTCCTCTACCTTTTCTAAATCCAGCTTAAACATCTGGAAGTTCTCGGTTCACGTACTGTTGAAGCCTTGCTTGAAGAATTTGGAGCATTACTTTGCTAGCGTGTGAGATGAATGCAATGATGCAGTAGTTTGAGCATTCTTTGGCTTTGCCTTTCTTTGGGATTGGAATGAAAACTGACCTTTTCCAGTCCTGTGGCCACTGCTAAGTTTTCCAAATTTGCTGGCATATTTAGTGCAGCACTTTCACAGCATCATCTTTTAGGATTTAAGTAGCTCAGCCAGAATTCCATCAACTCCACTAGCTTTGTTCCTACTGATGCTTCCTAAGACGCACTTGACTTCGCACGCCAAGATGTCTGGCTCTAGGTGAGTGATCACTCCATTGTGGTTATCGGGGTCATTAAAACATTTTTTGTATAGTTATTTTGTGTATTCTTGCCACCTCTTCTTAATATCTTCTGCTTCTGTTAGGTCCATATCATTTCTATCCTTTACTGTGCCCATCTTTGCATGAAATGTTCCCTTGGTATCTCTAATTTTCTTGAATATTGCATCACACAGAACACTCCTCTGCATACTAGGCTTGGCTTAATTGTTCCTTTTCTGTAGGCACTGTCATCATTCTGTCTTTCAGGTGGAGACGCTGAGCACAGAATTGAGAAGCTTGGACTGTGCCCATCTTTGCATGAAATGTTCCC
Source organism: Oreotragus oreotragus (assembly GCA_006410675.1). Lineage (NCBI taxonomy): Eukaryota > Metazoa > Chordata > Mammalia > Artiodactyla > Bovidae > Oreotragus > Oreotragus oreotragus. Next base: position 289,658 of record SJYX01013446.1, read on the forward strand.
TTGGTATCTCTAATTTTCTTGAATATTGCATCACACAGAACACTCCTCTGCATACTAGGCTTGGCTTAATTGTTCCTTTTCTGTAGGCACTGTCATCATTCTGTCTTTCAGGTGGAGACGCTGAGCACAGAATTGAGAAGCTTGGCCCAAGTCACCCTGCAGTCCTCTGACAGGGCCAGGGGCTCAGCTCCATTGGTCCTAGGAAGTTTAGAGGTGACTGGTGGCACCCACACCCACTCTTATTCCTCCCCTCCAGAAGGCTGGCTGCTGAGATGTTAAACAGCTTTCAGACATCCTTTGATTTTGTGTCTGGAAAATAAGACAGTCTGACTTTAAAAAAAAATTTTAACAGCATTATTGAGATACAATTTATTTATTTGTTTCTCCTGACTCTGTGGAATTTATTTCGTAAGTATGGGAACAGAAGCGGGTATTGTGGTATTTGTATAGCTATCTTCTGCAAGTCCAAATTTCTTGCTTTTGAATCACATAGTTTTTTTTTTTTTTTTTTTGGCTGCACTGGGTCTTCACTGCTGCACAGGGGCTTTCTTTAGTTGCAATGAGTGGTAGCTTCTTGTTGCAGTGGCTTCTCTTTTTTCAGAGTGTGGGCTCCAGAGCACAGGCTCCGTAGTCGTGGTACACCGACTTAGTTGCTCCGAGGCGTGTGGCATCTTCTCTGACCAGGGACTCAACCCATGTTCCCTGCATTGACAGAGAGATTCCTTTTTATTTCGAAATAATTTAAAATTTACAGGTAAATTGCAATAATGCAGAGAACTCCCAGATAAACTTAATTCAGGTTAATCAATTTTTAACTTTTTCCACATTTATATTTCTTGTTTTATCCTGAACCATCTGGAAGTAGGTTGGATATATAGCTTGAAAATAACTTTTTAAAAAGTTCCCTTCCTTCATTTGATCACTCATTGCATTTCTTCCTTTTTTTCTTTTTCTTTTTTTTTTTGAGGGGGTACATTTTCATTTTTAGTTTTGAAAGTTATGATTTTAAGTTTTCAGTATCTCCAAATGCTTGTTTGTGAACGCTTACTTCAGTTTGCAGTATTAGCAGTTTCTTCTGCTCCCTTTGAACTCTAGTTACCTTGGCCTGCCTGCACTCCCAGCTCCATCTCCTTTGTTCATGGAGATGCCCAGAATCTCTGTGCAAGGAAATGGAATGTTTTCTCATTCATCTTTACACAGAGGATAAGAGCCCTCTGGAGTTCCAGCGCTGGAGGAGCCTCAGTTGCCACCACTATTCTGGAGTCACTTGGGCCTAATCTGTCGTTTCCATGTTGGCCAAGGCCCCAGAGCTGCCACAGCATCATTTCCAAGTTTGAAGCTTTGTTTTCTATTTCTCTCCTCTTTTTTAGCCCTGGGGGTGCTCCCTCTTTCCTTGGTGCTTAACTGAATTTTCCTACTGACATTCTTGTCCCAGTAAACCTGACATCATTCGTTTCAATTTTCAAAACTAGGACCACTTGAAAGTTCCTGCCTTGCTAGCTCCTGAGGTACCCATCTTGGCTGAACTCTAGAGCCCTTTGAGATAAAATAAATAAATAAACTTTTTTATTTTACAAATGCAAACACCAGGGCTCCAACCAAGACCATAACTCCCATCTGCAGACTCTACCTGTGGTTTGGTAAGAGAGGTGAGCCAGACCATGGTGGAGAATAAGGCTTGAACATGCCCCATTCAGTACCCAGGTGGTGCTAGTGGTAAAGTGAAAGTGAAAGAAAGTGAAGTCGCTCAGTCGTGTCCAACTCTCTGCGACCCCATGGACTGTAACCTACCAGGCTCCTCCGTCCATCCATGGGATTTTCCTGGCAAGAGTACTGGAGTGGGCTGCCATTTCCTTCTCCATGTGGTAAAATACCACCTGTCAATGCAGAAGATGGCAGGAGACGCGGGTTCGATCCCTGATTCAGGAAGATGCCCTGGAAGAGGGCAGCTTTTTGGTTGTGTCCTCAGGGTCGACAGTGCTAGTCACCACTCTGTCTCTTTTTAAAGGGTTGTCAACTACAAATTGGCATTTGTCATCTGCCTCTTCAAGGATTAAATCATGTGCTGCTGGAGCTGCTGATTTTCAACACCCTCTGAAAAGAGCTGAGAGTGGAGAGCAGAAATGACTCTGTCTGTGCTCTGGGAAAAACTGGCAGAACAAGTCTTCAAGTAGATATTTTCAGAAGATGATTTCATGAGCCCAATTCTTGTATCTCCTCATATCTAGAAAAGCACTAAAATCCTTCATGGTTTACAAGTCACTACTGCTCCTTGTGACTAGCAGAAACCTTCTGCAACAAATATGTGCTTTGTCACATATACTCCCTCTTCACCAAGATCACAAATATATTGACCCCCTCCCTTCCTTTCTGGAGTAATTTCTCAGAGCTATCTGAGATGCTGTCTCCCAGGCTGTACTTCTCATTTTGCCCCCAGTAAAATTTAACTCACAACTCTCACATTGTATAATTTTTTTCCAGTCTGCAGGACACTAATCTCATCCTAACCTAAATACTTCCCAAAAGGTCCAATTTCCAAATAGGGTCACACTGGGATTAGGGTTTCTACATAAGAGTTGAGGGGTGGGGCAAATTCAACACATGATTTGTCTGACAGTATCCACACTGATGGTGTGAAATGGCAACTCTGTGGCTTCCATCTGCATTTCCTTAATGGCCAGCAAAGCCCAACATCTCTTCAGGTGCTCATCAGCATTTTATATTGTTCTTCTTTGAGATAATCTATTCAACCCCCTTGCTCATTTTATGGACTTGTCTGCCTTGTTTTTCATTGACTTTGGCGTTGGGGGAGCCGGGGAGGGGGGTACCTTGGAAGAAAAGCACAAACTCATGTTCTTGTTTAGCTTTGGTGTCTA
>SJYX01013446.1:300049-312980 GCA_006410675.1 Oreotragus oreotragus
GGGGATGCCATCCAGCCATCTCATCCTCTGTCGTCCCCTTCTCCTCCTGCCCCCAATCCCTCCCAGCATCAGAGTCTTTTCCAATGAGTCAACTCTTCGCATGAGGTGGCCAAAGTACTGGAGTTTCAGCTTTAGCATCATTCCTTCCAAAGAACACCAAGGGCTGATCTCCTTTAGAATGGACTGGTTGGCTCTCCTTGCAGTCCAAGGGACTCTCAAGAGTCTTCTCCAACACCACAGTTCAAAAGCATCAATTCTTTGGCGTTCAGCTTTCTTCACAGTCCAACTCTCACATCCATACATGACCACTGGAAAAACCATAGCCTTGACTAGATGGACCTTTGTTGGCAAAGTAATGTCTCTGCTTTTCAATATGCTATCTAGGTTGGCCATAACTTCTCTTCCAAGGAGTAAGTATCTTTTAATTTCATGGCTGCAGTCACCATCTGCAGTGATTTTGGAGCCCCCCAAAATAAAGTCTGACACTTTTTCCACTCTTTCCCCATCTATTTGCCATGAAGTGATGGGACCAGATGCCATGATCTTCGTTTTCTGAATGTTGAGCTTTAAGCCAACTTTTTCACTGTCCTGTTTCACCTTCATCAAGAGGCTTTTTAGTTCCTCTTCACTTTCTGCCATAAGGGTGGTGTCATCTGCATACCTGAGGTTATTGATATTTCTCCTGGCAATCTTGATTCCAGCTTGTGTTTCTTCCAGCCCAGCGTTTCTCATGATATACTCTGCATAGAAGTTAAGTAAGCGGGGTGACAATATGCAGCCTTGATGTACTCCTTTTCCTATTTGGAACCAGTCTGTTGTTCCATGTCCAGTTCTAACTGTTGCTTCCTGACCTGCATATAGGCTTCTCAAGAGGCAGGTCAGGTTGTCTGGTATTCCCATCTCTTTCAGAATTTTCCACAGTTTATTGTGATCCACACAGTCAAAGACTTTGGCATAGTCAATAAAGCAGAAATAGATGATTTTCTGGAATTCTCTTACTTAGCATAGTGTTAAAAAAAAAAAAAAGTGACCATTTTAAAGCCCTAGGGACTTCCCTGGTGGCTCATATGGTAAAGAATCCGCTTGCAATGCTGAAGACAGGGGTTCGATCCCTGAGTCGGGAAGATCCCCTGCAGAAGGGAATGGCTACCCATTCCAGTATTCTTGCCTCCAGCAATGCCATGGTAGACAGAAGAGCCTGGCGGGCTGCAATCCTCAGAGTCCCAAAGATTCGGACATTACCTAACTTCCCAAAGCACGTCCTTGCGCGCCCCCTATAGGCCAGGCCCTGACGACGCATCCGAGTGGGGAGAAGGTACAGGTAGAAGGAACCATCAGGTGCAGGCGCTCCACCAGGCTCATGTTAGCCCGTTAACTCTAAAGGCACCGACGTGGTGACAAAGCGCAGTGAGGTTTGAGTCTTGCCCAAGGACACGCGGCTGATGGGGGAGCTGGTGGGCGGTTCTCCGTGACGAGAGGCACTCGGTGCTGGCTCCCGTCCCCAGAGGCTGCTGGCCCCAGGCTGAGGACACACGCTCAGGGCTGACGTCCACAGGCTGGGGCGTGTCTGTTTTGCTGGTTAGCATAGCAAAGTTCACTGGTGCAACCAGGAACGAGGCCTGGAGTCCAAGCCTGGCCCAAGTGCCCCAGCTCTTAGCTCCGCTGCCACAGAAGGGCCCTGTGGCTATGATTCCGTGATTTTAAGGCACGTGCTTGGCAGGAACACACACAGGGTCCCTTCCTGACGGATCCTGGAGGAGGACAAGAGCTCTCAGCTGAAGCCCACCTCATTCTCTCGGCTGATCTAGCAGGCAGGGGTGCTTTCCTGACTGAGGCTCGGAGCTCCGCGCCTCCGGACTAGGGTTTGCACAGCCTCTAGCCTGCCAGGCCACAGAGGCCTCTGTCCCTGTGCTCCCGGCCGGGGTAGCCCCGCTGCCTCCCCGCCAGCCACGTGGCTGTGTCCACCTTGCTCATCCCCTCCCCAGGCCCTGGAAGGTCAGCAGACTCAGGGTCTGGGGCCCTCTGAGGCTCTGTGTCTATATGTGCTGTCATCTCCACCCTTGAGGGGTCCAGGCCGCTAAGTGGGGGTGCAGAGCTCTGCTTGCTCACCTGCTTCTCTCCCCCATCCCCAGAAGGCACCATCTGTGCCTTTTAAGTCACTAGTCAGGAACACCTGGACCAGAACGTTGACCTCCATCCTCAGGAGGCTGGATGTGGCGGGCCCTGACTATGTCGACCCCACGCCTTGGCCTCCGGTGAGCTCTTGACAGCTCTACTACTGCCAACCCCAGGTTGTCCATTTGTGAGCCCTTGTGCTTGTGTCAAGGAGGCACACACGGGCAAACAGTGACACAGGCATCACTGTACAGAGAGAGGTTTTCATGAGAAGCAGACGATGGGCAGCAGTCTGTTCCCGGGACTGCTGGCTCCTCGCGCTGAACGGAGCCAGGTAATGAGGGCCACCAGACTCAAGACCATGCACAGCCTCTGGCCTTTCGGTGTGCAGGAGGTAGACATGATCCAGCTGGAGAAGTTCCCTCCAGCTGGGGGCCACAGGCTTACAGGCTAGCAGAGATGGCCCTCCTCACCTGCATTGGGTGTGGTGACCTTTTCTCTAAACGGCTAGAGGATATTTTAGTCTTTCAGGTCATGATTCTATCAGCTCTGTCACTGTAGCTCAAAAACAGCCAGAGAAAACAATGAGACCAATGTGCATGATTATATTCCAATAAAATGTCCTATGGACACAATTTTAATTTCACATCACAAAATTTGTTTCAACCATTTAAAACCCATTCTTAGGACTCCCTGGTTGTCCAGTGTCTAAGACTCCACACTCCCAGTGCAGGGGCCCCGGGTTCAATCCCTGGTCGGGGATCTAGAGCCTGCATGCCACAACTAAAAGATCCTGTGTGCCACAACCGTGACCCAGCACAGCCAAAACCAGAAAAACCATTCTCACCTCCAGGGCCATGCGAAACCAGGTGGGGTGAGGGTGGCTTTAAACGCTGCGCCTCCCTGCGCGCCTGTAGGGCTCCCTCAGACTGCAGAGCTGGCCCTGCTGCCGTGTTCCCCAGACAAGAACAAGACCTTGCAGAGAGCAATGTTTGACCTTATGTAGACCTCTGTGGAAACTTGGCGCTGGAGCATTTTCTCTCATCTGTGGGCCTCTAAAGCTTTACCTCAAAGCCTGATGTACCTCAAACACAGCATTCATTCAACAAACTTCTCCTGGGCTCTGAATGCAAGCCACATCCACAAGGAGACACACGGATGTGAAAACCCACTGGGCTCTGCAGACGCCCCACTTTATTAGTGAAGCTTCTAGAATGCTTAAAGTATCATAAAGCTTATCTGATAATGAAAACAAATCTCAGGTCAAAATTATGAGTTTGTCTCCAAGAGAAATCCAAAGTATTTTAGAATCTAAGTGTTCTAGAAATTCTCTTTGGCCATGCTGGGCATCTTGTGGGGTCTACGGAAAGCTGAGTCCTAACCACTCCAGTGCCAAGAAACTCACAGAAATTCTTAAAATGAGTTTAGTGTTCCTGAAACCCCAACTGGGAAATACAGCTTGGAAGTAGGATTGAATAGTCCAGGATTCCCACACCTGGCAGGCAGCCCTCTCCTCTCTTCCCAGCATACGCACACAAGTACAAAGACACTCCTCCGTGCTCTGGGATCTGAAACCCATGGGCAGCAGTTTGAATGCAATGTCATCAGGTGACACACAAACACAAACCTTTTTCACGTGGATGCAGCTAAGGAGACTCCTCACCCGATACTTCTGCAGCCAGTATTCTAGGTTGGAATGTAGGCTTTGAGATTTATTTTCTATTGAATTTTTGGTTATCCTGGGACATTTAAGTGAACAAAACATAAGAACAGTGGAAAAATAATACCTCAAAGGCTGGAGGCAGGACTGCCACACGGTCAGAGGCACCCTGCAAGCAAAGGGCCAGCTGTGTTCCAAGAACCTTTATTTGGTCACACTGAAATCTGATTTCAATATAATTCTCAAATGTCACAAAATAGTCTTTCCCCACCCCCCTCCAACCATTTAAAAATGTAAAAACCATTCTTAGTTCTTAGGGCTTTTACAAGGTAAACGGGGACATGAAAATTCTGAAGGTGATTCAAGCACATGTGGATTGTGAGCAGCACCAAGCCCACGTGGTCAGGAGCCCTGCCGACCGGCCTGGAAGCAAAACCAGGAGGCTGTCAGATCAGAAGCAGCTGCCGCATTGGTGAAGCCTCCTTGGCTGTCTGTGATTACATTTCTCAGACATGCATGCATTTACAGACTGACTCCAGCTCAGGTTTTGTGGAGGTCCCAGGCCAGTGTCCTCAGGCTGATCACCAGGCTTCACAGACGTGGGCACAGGCCTGCATTTGGCCCGCGGGGCACACAGTGGGCCAGGCCCCAACAGGACCATGCTGATTCCGAGTCCAGGTGCTAGAGTGTATTTAAGGCTGGGTCCTCTGGCCCTTTTTGGCTGGCCTGCGAGTACTGTCAGGAAAGATAAGCATCCTGTGGCACAGACCCTGGAGTCCAGAGGCCCTGCACCCCTTTGCGCGTCATTTCCAGGAAGTGGTCAGGAGGACTCCCTTGTGGGGAGGGCCCATCCGATGACAAACCACTTTCCTAGCACCAGCAGAGGGTGGGGGTGTGGCATATCCACCCAGGACCTTGATCTTGTCCCACTGTTAGGTGGCTCAAAAGGCCTAAGATATGGCCCACTTAGAGGTCCCCACCTTCCCCGGAGGCAGTGACCACCTGGTTGAGCACAGCAGCTGAGGTGGGGATGTAACCTCTGGTGTCTGGAGGGGTCCCTGCCCTCTTGCACTGACTTTCAGACACAAGTTGTGGGTGAAGCCGGGGGTGGGGGGGGGCGGTTACAGCTGCTACAGATGCACACTGTCTGCTTGGTGCCTTACCCAGGGCAGGAGCACACCGAAGTTGCATGTGGGACAATCCTTGTCCCAAGACAGCGCTGCGACCTACACTCCTTGTGCCAGGGAAGCACCCAATCAGGCTGAGCTGCTGGGGGGTTGAGTCCCGTCTACTTGCTGAGAACATCCTGGACTCTGCTATCCCAACCTCTCCAGGCACCTGGAGCGGCTGGCACTTGTTCTTGGAGAGAAACCCACAGGCTGCTACTGGGCTACGTCACACAAGGCAAACCTGAACCTGGGCTTAACACAGCCCGTGTGATATGACCCAAGTCCTGTTGCAGTAAACACGCAAGTGTCCTCAGGGTCACCTGTTGGACACGGGAGAAGTGGACCCTCCATGGGAGACAGCCCTTTGCCCTATGATTATCGTCAATGGTGCCAAAGATCGCCAGGTCTCGGGGTGGTCCTGGGTAGCAGCTGGTGACACTCTTCATCCTGAGTCCCCCTGCACAGCCCAGGGCCCTAGGTCATGTGGGAGTTACTGCTGCACATCAGCCTCATCCTGCAGCTCGCAGGCCTTGAGCTACTCCAGGAGCCGCTCTGCAGCCCAGCCTGTCAACCAGAGCAGTGATGTTCCCTGCACGTTCCTCCCGCTGGTGACAAGATGGCCACATGCTCTGACCACTCAACCCAAGCCAGGCCGTGCTCGCAGAGAAAACCTGAGCAGGAGGCGATGCCAGCAGAGTGGGCTTGCTCACTGGCACCCAGTGGTCGGCACCCATGGGCCCTCTGCCCTGGGACCTGTGGGGCCCGTTGAGGCCACATCCCCATGCTGATCCTGGTGAGCAGGTGTCTCCAGCACCTATCGGCCTATGCAAAGGCACCAGCTCACGCGTCTGCCTGCAGACCTTCCAGTTCTGGTGGTCCGTGTGGCTGGTGTTTTGAGGGTACGCCTCTGGTGGCGTCCTCGGGGCTGCTCTTTCACTCTTGTAACCACTGTAAGACAACACTCGGGGAAGCCATTGGGTTCTGGACTTACAGCAGGCCAGGGACTGTCCCCAGGCCTGGGTGCTGCTCCTGGCGTGCCTGCATGGACCCAGCACCTCCCCGAAGAGAAGGGCTGCTCTGCAAGGCGTATCCGCTGAGGAGGGCAGAAGGGGAGCCCGGGCACCCCCCTAGCAGCCCTGCACAAACACATTCTTGCTGCAGAAGCCAGTCTGGTACCTGGGGCCTAAGGAAGGCGTCCCAGGTGACTTCTTTCACCCCCTCAGCCAGTGGGGCTGCCGGGGCTCGTCTCACGTCTCGTCCACAAGGTCCAGGGTCATCCCTCTGAGAGCTCAAATGCTACATGTGTCACCCTGATGTGAGACACGAGCTTTATTGGAGGGGATAAGGTCAAACGTGCCAGCAAAAACACACCACATATGAATCTCAACACTCCCTAAGACAGCAGTTCTGAATCTTCCCCAGTTTTCTAAATCTTCAGTGTAAAAGATCCCATTTCAAATAAGTTAAGGCTGTAGGTTTATTCACATTTATACACATTTGTAAAGGTAAGTGGTCTAGCCCATGTGAATTTTCTGATGCTGAGTAAGCCTTGAGCTCCTATTAAAAGCTTTGCCACATTCATTACATTTGTAAGGCTTCTCTCCAGTGTGAATTCTCTGGTGGATAATGAGATGTGACCGCCACCTGAATATTTTCTCACATTCATTACATTTGTGAAGTTTCTTTACAGGATTAACTCTCCTACGACTCACGTGGGTAGAAGCCTCCAGTGTGCTCCCGTACTCACGGTACCACTGGGCACGAGTGTGGATCCTCTGGTGCTCGATAAGGTATGAGCTCCGGCTGAAGGCCTTCCCGCACTCGCTGCATCCGTAGGGCTTCACCCCGGCATGGATAATCTGGTGCTGGAAAAGGGTGGAATTCTGGCTGAAGGCCTTCCCACACTCGCTGCACTTATACGGCCTCTCGCCCGTGTGCACCCTCTGGTGTATCGTGAGCTGTGTGCTCATGCTGAAGGCTTTTCCACAGTCGAGGCACTCGTAGGGCTTCTCCCCCTTATGAATCCTCTGATGGTAAATGAGGCTCGAGCTCTGGCTGAAGGCCTTCCCGCAGTCACTGCACTCGTACGGCTTCTCCCCGGTGTGAATTCTCTGATGCTGAATGAGGTGTGAGCCCTGGACAAAGCCCTTCCCACACTCATCGCACTTAAACGGTTTTTCTCCAGTGTGAGTTCTCTGGTGGCGAATAAGTCGTGAGCTGCAACCAAAGGCTTTTGAACACTTGTTGCATTTATAAGGTTTCTCTCCAGTGTGTGTCAGTTGATGCTGACTCAGGCGGGAGACCCACCGGAAGGCCTTTCCACACTCGTCACACTTAAATGGCTTCTCGGGAGCATGCATCCTCTGACGTGCACCCAGGCTGGGACTCTCCGGGGTTCTCGGGAGCTCAAGCTTCTCCCCAGCGTGCATCCGCTGGTGCTGAGCTAGGGTTGAGCTCTGGCTGAAGGCCTTACCGCACTCCTGGCACGGGTAGGGCCGCTCTCCTGTATGGGTCCTCTGGTGCCTGGCCAGCTGAGACTGCTGGCTGAAGGCCTTCCCGCACTCCCGGCAGCCATAGGGCCTCTCTCCCGTGTGGACCCTCTGATGATGGATGAGGCTGGAGCTCTGCCCAAAGGCTTTTCCACATTCTTCACACCTGTAGGGCTTCTCCCCAGTGTGAATCCTTTGATGCTGAATAAGTTTTGAGCTCAGGCGAAAGGCCTTCCCACAGTCGGTGCACTTAAACGGTTTCTCTCCAGTGTGGATCCTCTGATGCTGAGTAAGCTGTGAGCACAACCTGAAGACCTTCCCACACTCCCTACACTCATATGGTTTCTCTCCAGGCAAGGTACTCAGATGTTTCCCCTGAAAGCAATCAGATAGCTTTTTTTGGCACTCTTGGCATCTGTTGGGTTTCTGTTGGGTATTCATTTCCTGGTGCAAAGCAACATCTGAAGGAGATCGCAAACTCCTGCCACATACATCGCACCTTCGGAAGGACCCCTGACTTTGATCAGGCTGACAACCCAGGTGACCAATGCTTCCCCGCTCGCCATGACCCTGGAACTCGTCCTCGGCGAAGGCCTTCCTGGGAGCCGTGGTCCCCATGTTCAAGAAGTTTTTATGGAAGAGGGAGCTTGGCTGTCTCTGTGAACAGACTTCAGGATCTGAGGTGTTTCCAAAGCCAGGACTCTGGGGAAAGTCCTGGGGCAAGGTTTTGACCATGACCCCCCCAGATTCTGATTTAAGACTGTCCATGTCCTCACAGGCCTGCTCACCATCAGTCCCAAATGTAGAATCTGAAATGAACAGGAAGCAAATTGCTGCTAATCCCCTGTGCTCAAAGAAAGGTGACTCGGGGGTGGGGGTGCATACCATCCCTGGGACTGAGCCCCCTCCCAGGACAGGCTGTACTGAGCATTTGGAAAGATGCGATAAGAAGTCAGTGCCTTTTGACAGTGGTCAAAATCTGGTTCTGTTCATGGTTAATGCATTCATTCAGTTACTATATACCTGGAAGACTGCAAAGAGCCACTCTCCTACGTGGAGGAGAGATCATCTTACAGGGAATGAGTAGGAGGAAAAACCCACAAAGAAGCAAAGTGAGCCCAAAAGGGTGGAGGATAAGACGCAGGGTTAGGGTGCCTGTGAGAGGAAGCAGAGTAAGGAGGAAAGAGGGGCTGAAAACTGAACAGAGGGGTGTTATGTACTGAAAAAAATGAGGCACAAGAGCTGCTAAGGGGCACACTGANCGTGGAGGAGAGATCATCTTACAGGGAATGAGTAGGAGGAAAAACCCACAAAGAAGCAAAGTGAGCCCAAAAGGGTGGAGGATAAGACGCAGGGTTAGGGTGCCTGTGAGAGGAAGCAGAGTAAGGAGGAAAGAGGGGCTGAAAACTGAACAGAGGGGTGTTATGTACTGAAAAAAATGAGGCACAAGAGCTGCTAAGGGGCACACTGAGGTGAGTCCAAGAGAGGTGGGCCTGAGCTGTCCACTGGGCAGGGTTCTCTCCAGCCCCTGCCAGTCCTGCCCTCTGACTCACATTGCTGTGTCCATCCCTTACTGCCCTGCCCCTCAGCTTCCAGGTGGCCACAGTGACTACACTGTGCTACACTGACACCTCCTTCCTGGGGGTTTCCAGAGGGCCCACCTCCCTGCTTGCCCTCCACATGGAGGGATGTGGCCACCAGCCAAGGAATACCCAGAGCCACCAGAAGCTGGAATAGGCAGGGAGGATCCTCCCCTACAGGTTTCAGAGGGGACACGACACTGCTTTGATCTTGGACATGTGGTTCCCCACAACTAAGGTACAGTAAATCTCAACTCCCTGCTTGCCCTCCACATGGAGGGATGTGGCCACCAGCCAAGGAATACCCAGAGCCACCAGAAGCTGGAATAGGCAGGGAGGATCCTCCCCTACAGGTTTCAGAGGGGACACGACACTGCTTTGATCTTGGACATGTGGTTCCCCACAACTAAGGTACAGTAAATCTCAGCTGTGGTAAGCCTCCAGTCTATGTGCTTTGTTACAGCAGCTTCAGGACACCAACACAGCCCTGGAACTTCATCTGAGAGGCTGGGGTCACCCAGACCCCATGGAACTCTGGAGGGAGCGTGGCGGTGGCAGGTGAACAGCTGCTCAGAGTCACACATGTGCCTTTGCTTAATAAGAATATTAGTAAAATTCAAACTAACAAAACGTGGTTCAAAAACAAACTGTCTTGCCATAATGCAGAGGAGTTCTATGCCCTTGCTTTTCTGTAGTTTAGTCTCTCTTGAGGCTGCCCCATGACTGGCCTACGCCTCAAGGCCCACCCCACAGCATACCCAGGCAGCTGAGCAAAGCTGCATGGATAGCCTCTGGGGTCTCCCTCAAGCCTCCCACCTGAGCCCTTGCCAGGCATGGGGACCCTGAATCCCTCCTGTGCCCAGAAGCCTCACCTGTCCGGGTGGTCCTGGCTGCCTCTCTCCCCTCTGCTGCTTGCAGGTCGAGGACCCATGGATCCTGCCCCTGTTCTAGCCGGGAGATCAGCTCAGGCTTGAAGACCAGGAATCCTGCTGTGGGGGCAGCAGAGAAGGAGACGGCATCATTGTGGCTGGGAGTGTATGTAGCTTGGGGCTCAGTTCTCCCTGGTCCCCAGGAGTGAAGGGTTGGGGGCTACTGGAGCACAGGGGCCTCCTGTCCAGACCTGCTGCCTCCTGAGGCTGGACAGAGAGGAACGTGTGGACTCCCATTCTGGCCCTGCTGCAAATGGAGACAGGGCCAGGACTGCCAGGGAGTCCTGTCACCCAAGTCTGCAGAACACAGGCCAGCTATGCCCCATGGGGAGAGAAGCAGGCACAGCCAGCACTTCCCTCAGTCCCCTCAGGGATGCTTCAAGAGGTAGGGTTGCTTAAGAAACAATACAACAACAAATCAACCAACAAAATGTTAAATCAGAAGGTGTGAAGCCCGATCATCAGCCAGCAGCCCCAGCCTCAAGTCCTCACACAGAGTCCAGGGCCTCAGCAGAGGGCTGGAGACTGGCAGGCACCCCCTGGCACCTGCCTTCTGGGGCCAGTAGCCCCCATGCTGTGGGGCAGCCATGTGAAGTGCTCCCAGCCCACCCAAGGGCCGGTCAAGCCCTCTGACTACAGCACTCCTCAGGTTTTCAGCCATGGGGTGGAGAAGGCAGCAGGCAGAGGTCAAAGGCTCAGGTGACTGCAGGACCCCACACTCAACAGGAAATAAGTTCCTGCCAAGCACACATGTGCTGCTCTCAGAGAAACGTCCCTGGGCAGCCAGAAAGGGGGTCGGGCAAAGGCCATGAAACAATACCACAGCCTGCACCTGATCTAAGTGCAGCTGGACACAACAGCAATCACAATGGGTGGCTCAAAACTATTACTATCCGGAAACTATGTAATGAATTAGTAAGTGGCAACTGTATTTACTATGAGTCAAAATTTGTAGGATGCAGCTGAAGTGATATTTCTGCATAAAATTTCATGTTTTTAAATACACCAACTAGAAACAAGAATGGTAAACACAGAACAGGTAAATACTAAACTCAAGAAACAATAAGAAATCTGATTGAGTAGCTGTTCAAACTATTTCAAGTCTGGATTCTATTTCTATTCACTCAGGCAGAGAGTCCACCTATCTAACTTTTAGAAGTCCACCTACACCGTGAGCACAGCCAAAAGGTACGAAGGAAAGAAAAGAAACAACACAGTAGACCCAATAAATTAAAAGGGAGGAAAGAAGAAAGGCGCAAAGACTCAGTGACGGAGCGCCCTGCCCCTCCTGCCCCTCAAACCCACAAGCTGGGTCTCTGAAAGATGAAACAACAGTCTCATGGCAGTATCAATCATAGCCAACATAGTGAAAAACTGCTGCAAAAATAAATAAGGGAAACAAATACAAACATAACAGACATTAAAAACAAAGTAAAAAAAATGAAGAGTGTTGTGAATAAGTACACATTAGAAAAATTGAAAATCTGATAGCTGTTTAAGCTATTTCAAGTTTGGATTGTATTTCTACCCACTCGAGCAGAAAGTCCACTTACCCTGTGAGCACTGAATCACATGATGTACGCAAACCTGGGAGCCTGCTTGGCTCACCAAGACTCCTCCTGAGGTCAGCTTCTGACCCACAAGGACTCACAGTCCCAAGGCCCTGCCTAGCTCATGAGGGCTCAACCACATGGCCCCCAGATCTGCAGCCTCCAACACAGGCCAAAATAGGTGGGTGCTGATCGATGATGGAAGGGGTAGGAGTGTCCAAATAAAGCCTCACCTAGTCCAGCCACACTGCTGTGGTTCTCAAGCATCACCTCCTTGTAGAGAGCCCTCTGGCCAGGGTCCAGACACTGCCATTCCTCCCGCGAGAAGTGCACGGCCACATCACCAAAGGTCACAGCCTCCTGAAAGGACACACACCAGTCTCCTGGCTGTCTCAAGCACACAGACCACAAGGTTGAGTGAGACAGTCACCAGGCCGATTTGGTTTTAAAATCGAGGGGAGGAAGGAACTCCCTGGCTGTCTTGCAGTCAGGACTCTGCTTCCACTGTAGGGGGCACAGGCTCAATCCCTGGTCAGGGAAGTAAGATCCTGCAAGCTGTGCAGTGTGGCCAAAAAATAAAAGAAAATCAAGGGGAGGGACGGTATGGAGGAGAGGGCAGGACCCAGACCATGGGGATCTATAACCCTCCCCCAAGAGCCTCAGGCAGGCCCAATCTGAGCAGGGTTTGCTCACTACCTTGGACACACCCGAGACTGGCAAGGGGTCAGCAAGAGGCCAAGGGAGGGTCTAGGTCCAGGCCCACTGGGCTCAGTGGGTGCCCAGAGGAGCAGATAGGGGCCTCACAAGATGAGGGAGGGAACAGGGGAAGTCAGACTCCTACCATGAGGCTCGGTGGGTGGGAATCCACGTGTCCTGGCTGAGACCTGTTGGCAGTTACCAAAGAGTCAGAGGTCACGATCCTGGAGGCCCCAACCTCTCAATTCCAAACTAATCGAGGGGTACCACGTCCTCCAATCCTTTATTTCCAACTCCAAGTGTTCTCTGGCAGGGACTTGTGGTGGGGCCAAAATGGCTGGAGCACTACAGTATCTGCCCTCCGAAGCTTCATTCATCTTTCAGAGAGTGTGACATGGAAGAATTACACCACAAACATGTAATGGATAGTTGCCACGTGTACCAGGTGCTTGGCTACACAATAGGGACGTGGTAGTGAACAGCACACAAGGACTCTACCTTCTTGGAGCAGCCTAGTGGGGGAAGAGTTAACTGACCATGCAAACAAACCAAACTTACAACTGTGATGACAGCACAAGTGCAAGGGACTCAGAAAGCATTTAAACTAGGAAACTCTGACTTAGTCTGATGGGTCACTTCCCCTAGGTGCTAACTCGGTGCTAACGGGGGTGGGGAGGGAACTCGTAGGCAGCAGGAACAGTGTGCAAGGGCCAGAGGCAAGGACCCTCCGAGGCAGGAAAGAC
>SJYX01013447.1:0-17555 GCA_006410675.1 Oreotragus oreotragus
CAGACAGCCATTTTGCTTTTTTGCATTTCTTTTCCATGGGGATGGTCTTGATCCCTGTCTCCTGTACAATGTCACGAACCTCATTCCATAGTTCATCAGGAACTCTATCTATCAGATCTAGGCCCTTAAATCTATTTCTCACTTCCACTGTATAATCATAAGGGATTTGATTTAGGTCATACCTGAATGGTCTAGCGGTTTTCCCTACTTTCTTCAATTTAAGTCTGAATTTGGAAATAAGGAGTTCATGATCTGAGCCACAGTCAGCTCCTGGTCTTGTTTTTGTTGACTGTATAGAGCTTCTCCATCTTTGGCTGCAAAGAATATAATCAGTCTGATTTCGGTGTTGACCATCTGGTGATGTCCATGTGTAGAGTCGTCTCTTGTGTTGCTGGAAGAGGGTGTTTGCTATGACCAGTGCATTTTCTTGGCAAAACTCTATTAGTCTTTGCCCTGCTTCATTCCGCATTCCAAGGCCAAATTTGCCTGTTACTCCAGGTGTTTCTTGACTTCCTACTTCAGCATTCGTGTCCAACTCTTTGCAACCCCATGGACTATACGTACAGTCTGTGGAATTCTCTAGGCCAGCATGCTGGATGGGTAGCCTTTCCCTTCTCCAGGGGATCTTCCCAACCCAGGGATCGAGGGATCAAACCCAGGTTTCCCACAATGCAGGTGGATTCTTTACCAGCTGAGCCACAAGGGAAGCCCAAGAATATTGGAGTAGGTAGCCTATCCCAATTCCAACAGATTTTCCCGACCCAGGAATCGAACCGGGGTCTCCTGCACTGCAGGCAGATTCTTTACCAGCTGAGCTATCAGGGAAGCCCCTGTAGGGCAATGTAGGTGGGCCTCATCCAATCCATTGAAGGCCTCAATAGAATAAAAATGCAGAGTTAGGGAGAGTATCTTCTCTCTGCCAGTCCTCAAGGCAGAACATCAGCCTTCTCCTGCCTCCAGACTCCGACTGAAATTCACACCATCAGCTCTCCTAGTTCTCAAACGTGTGGACTTGGACTGAAACTATACCGTCAGCTTTTCTGGGTCTCCAGCTTGCTGACTGCACATCTTGGGACTTCTTGGCCTTCTTAACCACATAAGTCAATTCCCTATTATCCATCTATCTATCTATATCTCCTGTTGGTTCTGTTTCTCTAAAGAATCCAGATTAATACAAATGGCATAGAACTTAACTGCTATTAAAAAAAAAAAAAGGTGATTGTAAAATTGTGGACTCATCTGACTTCCTAGAGAGTACATAGGAAGGAAAAAGAAAAGCTATGAACATATCTTTGCTGCTGGCAATAAAAATGTAACAGCAGTATTTACTCTATAAATGCCCCCAGCCTCAGCACCGCACCCCACCAACACACACACACACACACGGAAAAACTATACATTTTCAGACACAGGACAGAAGGAAGGAAGCCCACAATCCTTGAAAGGAGGGAAAGCAGAGATGAGCCCTACAGCTGCCCCCGTTTACTGCCCTTGAAGCAGTTTTCAGACTGTGGCACAGGAAGGGGGGTTCAAACAAAGCCCAGTAACATGGCGAATTGAGAAAAAAAATAATCAGAGTTAAGTGAAGCAAAGGCAGCAAGAATTTATGGGGCGGACTATCGGAGAGGAGGAAGCAACCCAGAGAACTCCAGAGAACTGCACAGGGCACCTGAGGAGTCACTGTTGAGTGATCATCTGCACATGAGTAAGAGGAAATCCCCTGGGACCAAGGAAAGAATCAGCAGAAAGCGGCAAACTGTACAATTTCCCAAGATCACATATGGCTGGGAACATTTACGATGTTCCCACCAGCCAGAGAGGAAAGATTTACCAGTACACGGTAAAGTCCTCTGGAAGTAATCACAGTAGTATTGGGGTAAATTAGCCCTGGACTGAAGTCTGTTCTGGACCCACTCTAAGTTTAAAAGTTATCCTCAAAGAGTCAAACTAATTCCAAATAACTTAATTATATATCACAGGAACTGGCAAACTTTTTTGTAAAGAATCAGACAGTAAATATTTTAGTCTTTTTTATATGGTTGGACCTCTTGAACTAGGCAATGTGTGTCAAGATATCCATGACAATTGAAACTATTTTCCTAAAACCATTCCCATTTATTGTATAAATAAACTAAGGCTTGGAGAATTTAAGTTAACTTGCTCAAGGCAAATGAAGATAATAACATAGCCTGCAGTCAAGATCTGACTCCAAGTCTCTCAAACTGTGAAATCCATGGTAACAATTCTGTATTACTACCTCCCTTGTAATAAGCCTTTTGCTATCCCAGTCTAACAGACAAATTTCATCACAGCAAAGTTGGTCAGTTGTGTCCGACTCTTTGCAATCCCATGAACTATACAGTCCATGGAATTCTCCTGGCCAGAATACTGGAGTGGGTAGCCATTCCCTTCTCCAGGAGATCTTCCCAACCCAAGGATCAAGCCCAGGTCTCCCACATTGCAGGGAGATTCTTTACCAGCTGAGCCACTAGGGAAGCCCAAGAATGTTGCACTGAGTAGCCTATCCCTTTTCCAGCAAGTCTTCCCGACCCAGGAATTGAACCAGGATCTTCTGCATTGCAGGCAGATTCTTTACCAACTGATGCTATCATCTTAATTGATGCATCCTGTGTCACTATCAACTACTTGTAATAACAGTGAAAGGCAGTGAGCATTTACTGGGAACCTTTAAATTTATTTTTTTTACTTATTTTTTAGACAGCCTTCAAAGTTGTAGCCCTTGCCCATGGGCAGTAAATGGTGACATCAGAAATGAGGGTTGGATTAGTGAGATCCCAAAGCCTACTATCTTTCCACCACAGCACCCTGTCTTAACAGCAGCACAAATCACAGGCCTCAGAGTGGTCCAAAATCGAGGAGTGTAAGAAAAACTATGTCCCAAACCACAGAAAGGGATGAAGGAACGCAAGGGGGAAGCTGGATGGCTACCTGGGAGGGGAAAAGCTTCACTGTGAAGTATGAAGTAGTCTCTGTGCTTCTTGGCTCATTATCATTTCCGTCTCCATTAAGGTCCAGTTTAATTCTATCAAATTCACAAAGGCAGTTTCTACTTCTCCTGCCCTCTCTAGTCTCCTATATTCTCCAAAGCAATCATGTAATAGCATAGAATACATTATATTGCTATTTCTGAGTGTATATTAATCAGATTACAAGCACCTTTGAGGACATCTTTTGTATCTTATAGTCTATATTCTAACATGACTGCAGTGTCTGTGTGGATAAAGATCATATTCAAGTATTATACTTTTGAAAAATTAATTAGAAATTTAAAACAAATAGGTTATCAACTCCAGGTACCTTAATGCCAAAATAGTAAACAAAATAAATGGAGAGAAAAGTCCCAGTGCAACTCTACAGGACTTCTTTACAAAGAGCCACCTTTAAACAATATTTCCAGACTTCTGACACAACTAATTCATTTGCAAAGCACTCGCTTCCATATTACTTTAAAAAAGGAAGAAAAAAAATGCAGTCAATAATTTCCTGAAATCCATAACAAGCATTACTAAGCCAGAAACCAAGAATTCTGACTTCTGGTTGAAGAATGTCCTACTAAACAAGTAGGTCTCCAAGTATACTCTCTGGTCCTCTAGAGATCCCGAAAAACCTTTCAGATGATCCAAGAGGGTAACACTGTTTTCATAAAAGTAGTAAATCATTTGGCCTTTCACTCAGTCAACTTTTGCACTGATGGTCCAAAAGCAATGACGGGTACTAAGACTAATGATGCCTTAGCACAAATCAAGGCAATTGCACCAAATGTTCCAGCAGTCACCAGACTCTCCCCCACCATGAACTGAAGTAAAAATAGAGGCCAGCCCTGGATGAAGCAGTGAAATTTACTTATTAAATCTTGACCCTTGAGTACACATCTTTCTAAAATTCTGTGTGACAACACAGAAAATACATATAAAGCATCTCTGCAGCACACAATTACAATCCTCAAGGGAAAGTACTTATATAAGTGTTTGAGCTATCAGCTAACCAGCTGTATTTTTCATGGACCACCATTTTTACTTGAAAGACAAACTTAAAGACCACACAGAGGACAAACCTGTGGTTGCAAAGGGGGAGAAGGGTAGGGAGGGAAGGGGTGGAAATCTGGATTAACAAACTACCATATATAGAACTGATAAACAGCAAGGTCCCACTGTCAAGCACAAGGAACTATATTCACTATCCTGTGAAAAATCATATTGGAAAAGTGTATATGTATATACACACACAGAGACACACACAAATATATCTGAATCACTTTGATGTAGAGCAGAAATACAAACATTATAAATCAACTATACTTCAATAACATAAATTTTTAAAATGAAACTACTACTTGTCAACTTTTGGTGTAGCATCAAAGAAAACCGACACCTATTTGAAATAACTACTAAAATATTATTGTCTTTTTCTAACTACATGTCTGTGTGAGGCTGGAATTTCCTCATATATTTCAGCCGAAATATTGCAACAGAAAGAACGAAAAACTAGTTATGAAAGTCAAGCAGCTTTCTATTAGGTCAGACATATAAATTATTTACAAAAGTATAAAACAATGCCACTTTTCTCTCTGATTTTTTACTTCCGGAGGGATGATGTGGGGTGGGAGGTGGGAGGGGGGTTCATGTTTGGGAGTTCATGTACACCCATGGCGGATTCATGTCAATGTATGCCAAATCTAATACAGTACTATAAAGTAAAATAAACTAAAAAAAAATAAATAAAACTAGAATTTAATAAATANGGGAGGTGGGAGGGGGGTTCATGTTTGGGAGTTCATGTACACCCATGGCGGATTCATGTCAATGTATGCCAAATCTAATACAGTACTATAAAGTAAAATAAAGTAAAAAAAAAAAAAAAAAACAGAAAATACTTTTCATTAAAATGTTATTTATGTTAAAAGTATGAGCTTGATGCTATTTTTAATGAATAAATAAAGTTTTTTTTAATTTCTCAATCTTAACTCTAAGTTGATAAATATCAGTAAATATAACCTCCTGTGTAACTCAGCTGGTAAAGAATCCATCTGCAATGCAGGAGACCCCAGTTTAATTGCTGGGTCAGGAAGATGCCCTGGAGAAGGGATAGGCTACTCACTCCAGTATTCTTGAGCTTCCCTAGTGGCTCAGATGGTAAAGGATCTGCCTGCCATGCAGGGGACCTGGATTCGATCCCTGGGGGTTGGGAAGACTCCACTGGAGGAGGGCATGGCAACCCACTTCAGTGTTTTTGCCTGGAGAATCCCCATGGACAGAAGAGCATGGCAGGCTACAGGCCATGGAGTTGCAAAGAACTGGACATGACTGAGCGACTAAGCACAACGCACAGCACAGTATAGTAGTTCTCAAACTTTCTTGTCTCTGGGGCCTTTTACACACACATTAGCAAAAGCTGTGTGGCAACATCAGTCACTTTTAAGAGCATAAAAGGCCCCAAAGACATTCCATACATACTGTTCATGGCAGAACGTATCACCCACAGTCCCAATGGCCATTTTTAACACTGAAATTAAAAAATAAACATAATCTTTCCATTATTTGTTTTCAATATGCCCAAGTCTTTTGCTCTTTCAAGCCTTATCAGGATCCACGGCTGGCTGTATGTACTACATCACAGGAAGATTAGAAGGTCCTCTCCATCTCCATGATTCTCTGGTCATACCTCTTCGTATGTTATATTGTGTGCTGACATTTTCTGTCTCTCCCACTGTAAGCTCCTCAAGAATAGAGTTTATATTTTACACATCCTTTTCCCCTGGAGCACAGCACAGTACCCTTATAGTCATGCTCAGTTTCCAAATGATTTATTTCCCAGAGGCCAAATGTAAATATTTTATAAAATGCATTTCTTCAAGAAGCACAACACAAGTTGCGCACATTTACCAAACAGTAGTTTCATAAACTGAAAACAGAAATATTATCAAATTTAAAATACATAATTTTTAATTCTTATCTAATTTCAGTTCAGTTCAGTTGCTCAGTCTTGTCCGACTCTGCCACCTCATGAACTGCAGCACGCCAGGCCTCCCTGTCTATCACCCACTCCCGGAGTTCACCCAAACTCATGTCCATCGAGTCAGTGATGCCATCCAGCCACCTCATCCTCGGTCGTTCCCTTCTCCTGTCCCCAATCCCTCCCAGCATCAGAGTCTTTTCCAATGAGTCAACTCTTCACATGAGGTGGCCAAAGTATCGGAGTTTCAGCTTTAGCATCATTCCTTCCAAAGAACACCCAGGACTGATCTCCTTGCCTCTCTAAAAAGGTTGACCCCATGCAACCCCATGGACAGGCTCCTCCGTCCATGGGATTTTCTAGGCAAGAGTACTGGAGTAGGTTGCCATTTCCTTCTCCAGGGGATCTTCCTGAGCCAGTGACTGAACCTAGGTCTCCCACACTGTAGGCAGATGCTTTACCTTCTGAGCCACCAGGGAGGCCCCAAAGCATTGACCACTTCACCCTAAAGCTCCCCTTGGCTTCCAGGACGCCATCTCTTCCTGCCCTATTCTTGGCTCTCTGGCCGCTCCTTCTCAGTCTTTCTCTCATCACCTTAGGTTATTTCCCCAAAATTCTATTCTCACCCCATACAGTACTCCAATCTCTCTGAAATTCTTTTGGGTTACATTATCTAAATCAGGAATTCTCAACTCCAGCAGAGTTGACATTTTGGACCAGATAAGAATTTATTGACTTCCCTAGTGGTTCAGTTGATAAAGAATTTGCCTGCAATGCAGGAGACCCAGATTCAATCCCACCCCCTGGAGAAGGAAACAGCAACCCACTCCGCCTTTCTTGCCTGGAGAATTCCATGGACAGAGGAGCCTGGTGGGCTACAGTCCATGGGGTCACAAGAGTCAGACACAACTTAGTGACTAAACCAACAAAAATAATTTACTATTATTGTGCTTTGTGCATTACAGGATATGTGCATTGCAGGATATCTAGCAGCATCCTGGTGTCTACCCACTAAATTCCCCCCAGTTAGGACAATCAAAAACATCTCTAGTCATTTTTGACAGCACATTTTCATATTGGCTCTCCCTCCTTTTCTCCTTCCTCACTCCAGTTTTACTCCCTAACAAATTATTAGTGTGCAGGGCTCTGCTTTCTGGGGAACCCAGTGTTTCCAAGAAAAGTCTGTGGTTTGTATATTGCAAGGGAGATCCCAAAGCCCATCAAACCGCAAGCTGCTATTTCTGCTTTCTTTTCCTCAACTGAAATACCTCAGTGACAGCAGAATAAAATCAAAACTTACTGTCACTGCTTCCTCACTCACCATGTCTCCAAACCTATTACAAATAACAAGTTCCAAAACAAACAGTCTCAAATAACATCTTTATACTGATACATTCACATAATAATCTCTGTCCATGCACTATTTTAGCCTGGCAATGAAGACAGTCTGAGGAAAAGCAGGATGATGCATGCTGAGGTTCCAGTTCCGCTTCTTTTCCCAGGCTGTTCTGTCTCAGAGCAGGGACTGTGAACTCTGTCCTTTCCATCATGGCCCAAATTCAGACCCCACAATCCTCTACCCCTTATAGCTAACCAGAGCTATACTCAACATTTTAAAGTTAAAATATGAGGCAAGAGTGGCACTGTCCTACCCACTGAAACAACGTGAACAACCATTTCACTCCATGTAACATAATTCTCGGGGGAAGGCAATGGCACCCCACCCCAGTACTCTTGCCTGGAAAATCCCATGGATGGAGTAGCCTGGTGGGCTATAGTCCATGGGGTCGCAAACAGTCGGACAGACTGAGCAACTTCACTTTCACTTTTCTCTTTCATGCATTGGAGAAGGAAATGGCAACCCACTCCAGTATTCTTGCCTGGAGAATCCCAGGGATGGGGGAGCCTGGTGGGCTGCCGTCTATGGGGTCACACAGAGTCGGACATGACTGAAGTGACTTAGCAGCAGCAGCAACATAATTTTCAAATGTCAAATTACTAACCATATAGGTTCTTTCTCTTTTCCTAAAAATGGAAAAAATGGTATAAGAATCATTCATCTACCACAAAGACTAATGGCTAAGAAAACACCTTAAAACAGTCTACGTTATTCATTAAAAAAATATATATTATGATAGCAAATTAAGTTACTCATATACCCAAAGTAGAAAATAAAGTATGCATCTAATGTACAAGAAATTTAACAGAAAACTTCTTTTATTCAACTAAGATTGACTGAGCATCTACCATATAACCACGTGTAAGTGAAACTAAGCCAGAAAGCCTCTGCTCTGTGGATATTCTACTGTCCGGCAGAGGGGACTGAAAACATTAAGCAGATAACTTACCCTTGCAATTGCAGTAAGGAGAGTAAGGAGTGAGAGAGGCAGTCGTAGAAGAAGAATCATTAAAACTGAGACCTGACAGCAGAAATCAGCTGTGGAGGAGGGGTGGAAGACACCAGCAATGTAAGGTGTCTCAGGCAGAGAGGATATACCACGTGAGGGTCCTCAGCACTTCTGAGAAACAGAGGCCACTGAGACTGGTATTCGCTGAATAACAGAACAAGGTTATTGGAATTGAGCCAGTGGAAGTAAACAGAAGGCAGGGACCAAGTCAGAGAGGTGTTTATAACACTGATAATGTTGTTACAAACGGTAATACAGTTAGCAATGACAATAAGAATTTAAAATAGAATAAGCTCTGTCACGTTTTGTGACACAAAAATATACCTTTTGGCTATAATTCATAGCAACTTGTATACTAGTGAAGTTTCCAAACTAAAACAACAGAGAAAGTTTACAGCTAAGCTTACTAAGTCTCCCAAACAAACCTCACTATTCTCTTTTCTCCCAGTTCTGGAATGATTGCTCTTTTACAGAACAAGTTGATTCACTGGGTTGAGACCATAGACACACTGAAGAAACCCTATACTGTTAAGCCTGCTGCTGCTGCTAAGTCACTTCAGTCGTGTCGGACTCTGTGTGACCCCATAGACGGCAGCCCACCAGGCTCCCCCATCCCTGGGATTCTCCAGGCAAGAATACTGGAGTGGGTTGCCATTTCCTTCTCCAATGCATGAAAGAGAAAAGTGAAACTGAAGTTGCTCAGTCTGTCCGACTGTTAGTGACCCCATGGACTGCAGCCCACCAGGCTACTCCGTCCATTGGATTTTCCAGGCAAGAGTACTGGGGTGGGGTGCCATTGCCTTCCCCGATACTGTTAAGCCTAGTCCAGTCAATATTGTCAAAAAATATACCCATTGTTTTCCCTTTTGTAATGGTGGTAAAACATTCATAACATAAAATTTACCATCTTAATCATTGAGTGTACAATAGAGTGATATTAAATATAATGTTGTCCAACCATCAGTACCATCCCTCTCCATAATTCTTTTCATCTTAAAAAATTGAAACTCTTTACCTACCAAACAATAATTCCCCATTTCCCTTTCCCCCTAGCTCCTGGCAACTACCATTCTACCTTCTGTCCTTATAAAACTGACTACTCTAAGTACCTTATGTAAGGGGAATCATACACTATTTCTCTTATTATGACTGGTTTTACTTCATTTAGCATAACATCCTCATGATTATTCATCCCTGTTTCAGGTTATGTCAGAATTATCGCTTTAAGGCTGACTAATACTACATTGTATGTATACACCACATTTAAATTCATTCACTGATGGACACACGGGCACCTTCTGCATTTTATCTATTGTGGATAATGCTATGAACATGGTATACAAAATCTATCCAGTCTTCAAGAACAAGATGGCATTTCAGTGCATTGCCCTGTATAGATGCATGCCACATAGACAAAATCTAGAGTGGAAGTGCAGAAAGAAAATGAAAAAGATGCCTCATTTCATTAGTTTTGTGTGTGTGTGAAAGTCAGTCAGTCGTGTCCAACTCTTTTGCAACCCCATGAATTGTACGGTGCATGGAATTCTCCAGGCCAGAATACTAATGTGGATCCCTTCTCCAAGGGATCTTCCCAACCCAGGGATCAAACCCGGGTCTCCCACATTGCAAGTGGATTCTTAACCAGCTGAGCCACCAGGGATAGCATGTCTAATTTCTCTTCTTTCTTGCTAGCCTCCAAATCCAGACCATCAAAAAACTTTTCATGCCTCTTAGGATAATTTCATTATTAATGGCCTCTTGCCTTTTGCCCTGGAGTCCCCGATCCATGGATGAATTATTTCCCTTATCTTCCACTTCAAAACCCATTTTACGTTCTGCTTTCAACAAACTCTTTTTCCATCTTAAATGCTTTACTTTCTGTTAGCTCAAAAAGAAACAAAAAGGAGGAGAGGGGAGCATATGTTTTGTTAAAATATTCCTCAAAGGTTTCTAAAGTACTCGCTGAATTATTAAAGCAACTATGAATCAGCAATAATGTGTTCTGTTTTAAAAAGAAAAAAAATCAGAGAATACGTACATAAAAACTAGAGTATTACAATCAAAATTGCAAGCTATCCCTCTACAATACCTAATAGTTTTTTAATTTTTCTCATTTCAGAGAAGATACTGAAAATGTCCTGATAATGTTGAGAAATACTAAAAATGATCAAAGATTAGGAAATAAGGGGGGAAAAAAATCACATTTTTTTCCAGTCTGGGGTTAGACTAAAAAAGAGAATATGAACTGAGGTAGAAACTACTAGGGAGCCAGTGTAGAACTCTGAGACCTCAGTCTTGTTTTCAGTAAACATCCCACTCCATTGTCCTGAATTCCTGGAATGTGTCTTTAGTCTGATAAATTATCAGCACTCAGATCCAAGGAAGGGTAATAATTAACTTCTGTTACATATTAAGTTCAGTGGTCCCGTCCGACTCTTTGGGACCCCATGGACTGCAGCATGCCAGGCCTCCCTGTCCATCACCAACTCCTAGAGTTTACTCAAACTCATGTCCATTTTTTTTTTTTTTTAATTCAGCATTCCAGTAATGTGAAACCACTGTTTAAGGTAGAAAATCATTTTTCAATCTCAGGAAACATCGTTACTAGCTGCCAAAAGTCGATCCATATAATAAGGACAATTTGCTAATGCTGAACACCTGCATTTTTATACCTAGCCTCTCAGGACAGCTGTAGCTGAGTCTTCGGGTCTACTGATACAGCAGCCAAGCAAAAGCACAAATCTGTAGATAAGAATGCTTGCTGAATTAACCATGTATGCATCTCCACTAAGTCTGGTATATTTATTGGTGAACTCTGATAGTCATTAAATACAATAAAGAACATACAAAATACGTCCGGGATAAGGATCCCAGCTGCTAGAAGCTTACATCTTGAGGTGGTAGGATACACAAATCAAAACATACTAAAGGTATAAACATATATCATGCTTATGGAAGCCATGTGTAAATATTTATTTCACTTCCCATGGTTAGCTTTAGCTCTTTTGGTCTCACTGTTTGATTTTCTGACTTACTAGGTTTAATGGAAAAAGACATCCACCGGAAGTTGGAAGGAAGGGCTCATTAAGAAGGTCCAAGCATTGCTTTAAATTCTCCTGAATTGAAGTCTTTTTAGCAAGCATCTTAAGGAGAGTTTATACATTCTCACATACTTGTTTAAACACAGTATTGAATCGTTATAGCTTTTTCACTGCAGTGGTCCCTTATAACCAATCAAGCAAGAATCAGAGAAAGAGGATTTTCACGTTATTATTACAAATAATAAAAATACCTACTAAGAGCCAGAAATGGAATAAAGTCCTTTATAAACATTGTCTTTAATTCTTACAGCATCTGTATCAGGCAACTTCTTTTGTCAACAGTTAGCACTGACATTTTGCCAGGTATTGCACTGGAGATGGTGTAGTTAGGAGAGTAGATGTGGTCCTGCCCTCACAGTGTACAATCTAGTCAGGAAGACATATATAAAAAGAGTATGAGAAATGGAATATTTCTTGCCATATCAGTAAACAAAGAAAGTTACAGTCATCAGCGATTGCAGGCACCACTGATGGTGAGCTGGTGAGCCCTGAGGGCACTCGAGAAGGAAAGAACACCTGCCATCTGGCCATCAGACTGCAGCCACCCGCTATGGTGAGTCCTAAGGAAATTCAGAATTTTAAAACACAGGATTCTGGCCCCAGATAATGGAGGTTCATAGCAAATGAATGATTCCAGTGAGCTCAGACTCCTGCATCTTCCCACACATAGAGAAAAACTAAATTCCTTAACTTGGGATATATGGTTTTCTCTTTAATTAACAATATTTTGATGTTCAGACTACCTGCCATTTGTTGCAAAATTTCCCTCTCCTCACCTCCTCAGAGCAGTTTTCTCAGGGTTACATGAGACATTGTGTCCTGTGTTTGAAGCACTAAAACTTTCTGACAAATAAGAGATAACTCTCAACCTTAAGGTTGCAAATATTTTTTAAGTTGACAAGTACTATCAAGTGAAACTGGGGCTATTACTGAGCAACTGAGTATGCTAGGAAATGCAAGCTAGACTCAGACAAATGGTACAAATTCTGAAGATGGCATCAGAAGATGCAGAAAAAAATAGTTTCTGAGTAAATCACATTCATCCCCAAAACTTTAAGTCAGCCCACTGTTCACTCAATTCAATCTTTATATCTTGATATTTATTTTTTTTAATATTTTTTAAATTTTATTTTTGGCTTTCTCTAGTAGTGGCAATTGAGGGCTCTTCTCTAGTTGTGGTGCACGTGTCCTATCTTTATCTTGAAAGCAAGTCATTATTTCCTTTTCCTTCACCCAACTTTAACAT
This sequence comes from Oreotragus oreotragus, assembly GCA_006410675.1. NCBI lineage: Eukaryota > Metazoa > Chordata > Mammalia > Artiodactyla > Bovidae > Oreotragus > Oreotragus oreotragus. Next base: position 12,729 of record SJYX01013447.1, read on the forward strand.
GTTTATCTCCATCACCGTTCTCCAACGTTCTTTTACACCCCAGGCATTGCATCCCTACTCCATCCTCTTCCTAATGTGTGCCCCATCTCCCCTTCTCCCTTACTGATCTCTAGAAGAACTTTGCCCAGTAGGATTGAACAACTCCTCAAGGCAGAAAGGTCAAAATCACATAATTCTCTGACACTAGGTCCTTTTCTCACTTGAAGCAGAAAAGAACTGCTTTTCTGGAAGCAGTCAAATGAAGCTTCCATCACATTGGGACATGTATGTGCTCATGTATTTTGGTCTTGAGGTTTTTCAAAAGCAGGCACCAGCAAAGTGCCAAATTAACACAAAGTGCCAAACTAACTAGTATTTTCTGATACATACATGACGGATGATCAAATAAAAGTGACTCAGTCATAGCTTCTCTTACTCTCTTCCACCAAGAGGTATTTCAGAATCCAAGTATGAGTCATATTGCTTAAGCGAAAACCTGGACTTTGCTTTAATTTTTTAAATAAATCACTCTACAATTTCATTTAACTTGTTGTTGTTCAATCACTAAGTTCTGTCCAGCTCTGTGCAATCCCATGGACTGAGCATGCCAACCTTTCCTGTCCTTCATTATGTCCCAGAGTTTGCTCAAATTTATGTTCACTGAGTTGGTGATGCTATCTAACCATCTCAGCTTCTGTCACCCTCTTCTCCTTTTGCCGTCAATCTTTCCCAGAATCGGGGTCCTTTCCAATGAGTCAGCTCTTTCCATCACATGGCCAAAGCACTGGAGCTTCAGCATCAGTCCTTCCAGTGAGTATTCAGGGTGATTTCCTTTAGGATTGGTCTCCTTAGTGTCCAAGAGACTTGCAAGAGTCTTCTCTAGCAACACAATTCAAAAGCATCAATTCTTTAGTGCTCAACCTTCTTTACAGTTCAACTCTCAAATTCTTACATGACTACTGGGAAAACCATAGCTTTGACTAGATGCACCTTTGTTGGCAAAGTGATGTCTCTGCTTTTTTAATGCTGTCTAGGTTTGTCAGAGCTTTCCTTCCAAGGAGTAAGCGTCTTTTAACTTCGTGGCTCCAGGCATCATCCATAGTGATTTTGGAGCTTAAGAAAATAAAATAAAATCTTATCACTGCTTCTACTTTTTCCCCTTCCATTTGCCATGAAGTGATGGGACTGGATGCCATGATCTTAGTTTTTTGAATGTTTTTTTAATGTTAATTTTTAAGTCAACTTTTTCACTTTCCTTTCACCTTCATTGAAAGGCTCTTTATTATCTCTTTGCTTTCTGCCATTAGAGTGATATCATCTGAGGTTGTTGATATTTCTCCCAGAAGTCTTGATTCCAGCTTGTGATTCATCCAGCATGGCATTTCACATGATGTACACTGCATATAAATTAAACAAACAGGGTGACAATACACAGTGTTCTACTTCTTTTCCTATTTTCAACCAATTAGTTGTTCCATGTACAGTTTTAACTGTTGCTTCTTGACTCCCATATAAGTTTCTCAGGAGACAGGTAAGATGGTCTGGTATTACCATCTCTTTACAAACAATTCACAGTTGTAATCTACAGAGTCAAAGGCTTCCATGTAGTCAATAAAGCAGAAGTAGATGTTTTTCTGGAATTCCCTTGATTTCTCTACGATCCAGAGAAGGACAGCGATTTGATCTCTGGTTCCTCTGCCTTTTCTAAACTCAGCTTATATATCTGTAAGTTCTCAGTTCACATACTGCTGAAGTCTAGCTTGAAGGATTTTGAGCATTACTTTACTAGCATATGAAATGAACACAACTGTCTGGGAGTTTGAACACTCTTTGGCACTGCCCTTCTTTGGGATTAAAATGAAAACCGACTTTTTCCAGTTCTGTGGCCACTGCTGAGTTTTCCAAATTTGTTGACATATTGGGTGCAGCACTTTCGCAGCATCATCTTTTAGGATTTGAAATAGTTCAGCTGGAATTCCACCACATCCACTAGCTTTGTTTGTAGTAATGCTTCCTAAGGCCCACTTGAATTCACACTTCAGAATGTCTGGCTCTAGGTGAATGACCACACCATTGTGGTTATCTGGGTCATTAAGATCTTTTATGTATAGTTCTTCTCTGTATTCTTGCCACCTCTTCTTAACGTCATCTGCCTCTGGTAGATCCTTACCGTTTCTGTCCCTTATTGTGTCGATCCCTGCATGAAATGTCCCCTTGATATCTCAGTTTTCTGGAAGAGATCTTTACTCTTTCCCATTTTATTGTTTTCCTCCTCTTATTTTCACTGTTCATTAAAGAAGGCTTTCTTATCTCTTCTTGCTAGTCTCTGGAACTCTGCACTCACTTGGGTATGTCTTTCCCTTTCCCTCTTGCTTTTAGCTTCTCTTTCCTCAGCTATTTGCAAAGCCTCCTCAGACAACCACTTTGCCTTCTTGCATTTCTTTTTCTTTGGGATTGTTTTGGTCATTGCCTCATATGCAACGTTATGAACCTTTGCCCATGGTTTTTCAGGCACTCTGTCTACAAGATCTAATCCCTTGAATCTATTTGTCACCTTCAATGTATAATCATAATGGATTTGATTTAGGTCATATATAAATGGCCTAGTGGTTTTCCCTACTATCTTCAATTTAAATCTGATTTTTGCAATAAGGAACTGATGGGCTAGGCCACAGTCATCTCCAGGTCCTGTTTTTGCTGTATAGAACTTCTCCTTGGAAGAGCAGAAGGCAACTACTAACATCTCCAGAAAGAATGAAGCAGCTGGACCAAAGTGGAAACAATGCTCAGTTGTGGATATGTCTGGTAGTGAAAGTAAAGTCCAATGCTGTAAAGAAAAGCGTTGCATAAGAATCTGGAACGTTAGGTCCATGTGATGGCAAGAATGAGCACTGGCATCTTAGCAATCAGTGAACGAAAATGGCTAGAAATGGGTGGATTTAATTCAGATGACTATATTATTGACTACTGTGGGCAAGAATCCCTTGGAAGAAATGGAGTAGCCCTCATACTCAACAAAAGACTCCAATATGCAGTACTTGGGTGCAGTCTCAAAAACGACAGAATGTTCTCAGTCCGTTTTCAAGCCAAACCATTCACCATCACAGTAAAGTCTATGGCCCAACCACTGATGCTGAAGGAGCTGAAGTTGACCAATTCTAGAAGACATTCTAGAAATTACACCAAAAAAAGCATCCTTTTCATCATAGGGGATTGGAATGCAAACAAGGAAGTCAAGAGATACCTGGAGGAACAGGTAAGTTTGGCCTTGGAGTACAAAATGAAGCAGGGAAAAGACTAACAGTTTTGTTAAGAGAACACATTGGTCATAGCAAACATCCTCTTTCAGCAATACAAGAGATGACTCTACACATGGACATCACCAGATGATCAATACCAAAAGTAGGTTGATTATATTCTTTACCTAACTAGTAGTTAACAATTATCTATGCTTATAAACCACCTTACATCTAAGGCATCATGTTTACAAACCTGCTATGAAAAATTACAAGATGTTTGAAGACAAGGGCTACTTACCTTGCCTTCTAAAGGCAACTGACTCTTATTTTTAATGAAATTTACTATTTGATAGAGGTAAATTACTGAAATAGGGACCCACTTGAGCTTTTGCTGTGGCACATTATCTGAAAGTATGAGAAGGTTTGATAATATGTAATGCATATGTGCAAGTATTTACTCCACATCATTTGCTGAAAATTTCAAGCAGCATCAGCACAGGTAACAATAATGCTACCAAATACTTCTAAACATTCCCAAAAAGTCAGAAGGAGAAACACCATGATACGAAGCCCCAAGTAGGAAGTATCTTTCATGCTGTTAGCATAAGAATCAGTTAGCAGGGAGATGTTACCATTGTTGTAAAACTAAGAAATCACAGAGGTAAATGGATTAGAACATTTGTTTGGGTCCTCAAATAGTGGCAAAACAGGAAGAAACCAAGCTCTGGCATTCCTAATAAAGGACCATCACACTGAAATGGGGACAACCACTTTTCTAAGGTTAGTGAGCCACGGGCTACAGTAGTTTACTAACTAAGGTCTGACATTAAAGAATTAACAATAAATATATCAGAATTTCTATTTCTGGGAATGGCCCAGAGTCTGGAGCTACATAAAATTATCCCAGGGCTGAGTATCCCCCATTCACTATTAATCACTTATTTTTCTATTACCTTTCAGAGATGCTAGTTCCTATGGCTCAGCCACACTTTTTGATACCAGATACTAAATTCAAATGTTTCACTGAAGGTGCCAGATGTGACAAGACTAGAAAGGTTCCGGGCCTGCCGCTCACTAGGTGGTCAGTCTTAACACAGTTCTCACTGAGTCCCAGTGCAACTGTGTGAGTCATGGAGGCTATTTGGCTTTTCCTGTTCTTGATGAATAGAAAGAGGAAACTGGGTTTTGAAGTTAAAAATATCCATTATAACTTCCCTTTTAGTGACTTTCTCTAGGGTGAAACAAAATTTCATTCATCAAACACAAATGGAAAATGTGTGCTTCATCAGGCATCCTTACATGTAATAAGTAGCTCCCCTGTTGGGTTGCTCACCAAATAAAATTGGAAATAGCTTATTTCAAACTTTGCTGGATCTTATAGGCCAGTGCTAACAAGTCAGCACTCCTTTCATTATCAATATCTGCCTTTGTGAAATCCCTGCCAGGACAAGGAGGAGTTAGAACTACACATCCTTCATGAATACTTTGCAGGCATGCATGTAGCCATAAAATATGGATATTTAGAATACATTAGGACCAAAAGTCAGGCACTGATTAATTAGAATGAGTGCAGACTATATTATTGTGGTGGTTCAGTTCAGTTCAGTTC
>SJYX01013447.1:20015-36973 GCA_006410675.1 Oreotragus oreotragus
CTCTCCTCCTTCACTTTCATCAAGAGGCTTTTTAGCTCCTCCTCACTTTCTGCCATAAGGGTGGTGTCATCAGCATATCTGAGGTTATTGATATTTCTCCCGGCAATCTTGATTCCAGCTTGTGTTTCTTCCAGTCCAGCGTTTCTCATGATGTACTCTGCATATAAGTTAAATAAGCAGGGAGACAATATACAGCCTTGACGTACTCCTTTTCCTATTTGGAACCAGTCTGTTGTTCCATGTCCAGTTCTAACTGTTGCTTCCTGACCTGCATACAGATTTCTCAAGAGGCAGGTTAGGTGGTCTGGTCTTCCCATCTCTTTCAGAATTTTCCACAGTTGATTGTGATCCACACAGTCAAAGGCTTTGGCATAGTCAAGAAAGCAGAAATAGATGTTTTTCTGGAACTCTCTTGCTTTTTCCATGATCCAGTGGATGTTGGCAATTTGATCTCTGGTTCCTCTGCCTGTTCCAAAACCAGCTTGAACATCAGGGAATTCACGGTTCACATGTGAAGTTGCTCAGTCGTGCCCGACTCTTTGTGACCCCATGGATAGTAGCCTGCACCAAGCTCCTCCATCCATGGGATTTTCAAGGCAAGAGTACTGGAGTGGTTTGCCATTTCCTTCTCCAGGGAATCTTCCCAACCCAGGGATCCAACCCATGTCTCTCACATTGTAAACAGACACTTTACCATCTGAGCCACCAGGGAAGTCACGGTTCATATTGTGGTGGTAAAATATATATAATGTAAGACTGACCCTTTTAACCATTTTAAGTGTACAATTCAGTGGCATTAAGCACAGTCACAGTTTTGTGTAACCATCACTATTATCAATTCCAGAACTTTTTCAGCACCTCCCAAAGAAACTCTGTAGCCATTAAACAAAAACTCCTCTTTCTCCCCCACCCAAACCCCTAGTAATCTCTACTTTATTTTATGCCTCTATGAATTTGCCTACTCTATCTACTTCATATAAGGACTATAGGGTTTTAACATCTGTAATTATTCCATACTCCTACTCATCAAAAGGTGAGTCAAATTTCTCTTCTCTTGAATATGAGTCTGTCTTAGTGACTCACTTCCAAATAACAGAATGAGTTTAAAATGGCCTTGAAAAAACCGCAATTCAAAAAGATACAAGCACCCAACTGTTCACAGCAGCACTGTGTACAATAGCCAGAACATAGACACAACCTAAAAGTCCAGTGACAGAGGAATGGATAACGAAGATGTAGTACATATATACACCGAATGCTACTCAGCCATTAAAAAGTAACAAAACTGGGTCATTTTTAGAGACCTGGATGGACCTAGAGACTGTTGTACAGACTCAAGTCAGAAAGAGAAAAACAAATATTGCATATTAACATATATAGGTGGAATATGAAGAAACTGGTATAGATGATCTTGTTTACAAAGCAGACACAGACATAGAGAACAAATGCATCGGTACCAAGGAGGAAAGGGGAAGTGGGATGAATTGGGATATTGGGATTGACATACATACACTACCAATATTAAGCATAAAATAGATGGGCTTCCCTGGAGGCTCAGATGGTAAAGAAACTCCCTGCAGTGCTGGAGACGCAGGTTTGATCCCTGGGTTGGGAAGATTCCCTGGAGAAGGGAATGGTTACCCTCTCCAATATTCTTGGCTGGAGAATCCCATGAACAAAGGAGCCTGGTGGGCTACAGTCCATGGGGTTGCAAACAGTCAGACATGACTGAGTAACTAAGTACACACACACAAAACAGATAACTAATGAGAACCTACTAGATAGCACAGGGAACTCTACTCAATGCTCTGTGGTGATAAAAATGGGAAGGAAATCCAAAAATGAGGGTATATGTGTATATGAATAACTGATTCACTTTGCTGTACAATAGAAACTAATGCAACATTGAAAAGCAACTATACCCCAGTAAAAATTAATTTTATAAAGGTATCATTTTCCTGGCTGGAGCTGCAGGTGACCTCAACATATACACTGACAACAGACTCCATATAAACATTTGTATTCATGTCAGTTCATTGAGAGCAAACTTTAAAATATTCAAAAACATTGAGCCGAGTATGTCTATTTGGGTGTAGGCCTGCCTTTCTGCAAAGAGGTCAGATTCTGCAAATCGGACGTATCGTGTATAGAAAGTTTATTACTTTTAAAAAGGAGAGGTTCTCTTTTAATCCTTAATATTAAGATTTAAAAGATTTGAAAGAAAAAGTAAAACAGAAACTTTTCTGAAAAATGCAGATTTAAATTTTATTAAAATATGTCTTTACAGGAACTCAGAGACAAAGTTACTGAGTGCCTTTTCCAAGTAATTCAAAGAATGTGTAAGACACTCACAATTCTTTCTCTAGCTAATTTTATCATATTTTTAATATAGTTGTTTTATAATATGTGAAGAAACCTGTATAAATCTCTCTCTGATTCCCTTTCTGTCTCTCTTTCATGGTTTTTGAAGATATTCTCCTGGAGATACTTTAAAAATTTCCCTTGACTGAAGAAAACTCCCACGACAATGCAGTCTGTATCCATACTTACAAAATGTACAGGTTACTAAGAGTTATTTTAGTGAAATTTAGAAATACTATTGCCCTTAAATTCCAAGAGAACTCATAAGATAATCATTGTTGTTAAATATTTTTAAGCGAGAGGTTCTAAATCTCTTTTATAAAGAGGCAAAGAAACAAGTATTTTTTTTTTCAAAAATTTGTGTGTGACATAGTTAACACTAAATGTTTTTTGAATTAATATGATTTTACAGAACTTGTGTGCAAGAACCTATATAACTTAATATTTTTCTTCTTCCTTAGGCAGAGAAGGGTAAGAAAGTCAGAAGAAAGGAACTGGTGGCATGGCTCCACATTTCTTTTTCACATCTGCCTAGATTCTTTCATGCTGAGGGAGGAAGACTAGGAAGTGAAAAGTGAACAGCAAAGGACAAATGATTGAACAGCAACACCAGTGGCTATCACAGAACACTTAACAGACCACTCAGATGCAGAAGATTCAGCAGAGAAAGTTTGGCACCTACTCACTGGAAGCTTTATGCCATCTCCCTGCACCCCAAGAAAAAAGGACATAATTCTTCTCTAGCAAAAGGCAAAAAAAGGATCAATGCTTCACTAACAGACATTTTTCTAAAGAAGACATTCAAATGGCCAAGAAGTACATGAAAACGAACTCAGCATCACTAATCACGGCTGCTGCTGCTGCTGCTAAATCGCTTCAGTCATGTTCGACTCTGTGCAACCCCGTAGATGGCAGCCCACCAGGCTCCCTGTACCTGGGATTCTCCAGGCAAGAACGCTGGAGTGGATTGCCATTTCCTTCTCCAATGCATGAAAGTGAAAAGTGAAAGTGAAGTCGCTCAGTTGTGTCCGACTCTTAGCGACCCTACGGACTGCAGCCCACCAGGACCCTTTGTCCAGGGGATTTTCCAGGCAAGAGTACTGGAGTCAGGTGCCATTGCCTTCTCCGTCGCTAATCACTAAGGAGATGCAAATCAACCACAATGAGATATCACTCCACATCAGTCAGAACGGCCACTATCAGAAAAAGCAAAGAAAAACTAAAACAAGAGAAAAACAAATGCTGGCAAAAATGTGGAGAAAAGAGAACCCTTGTGCACCGCTAGTGGGAATGTAAATTGGTACAGCCACTATCGAAAACAGTATGGAGTTTCCACAGAAAATTAAAACTATAACTACCATATCATCTGGCAATTCCATTTTGGCTGTATATCCAAAAGTAACAAAATCACTATCCCAAAGATATCTGCACCTCCACATTCACTGCAGTATTATTTACAACAGCTAAGACATGGAAACAACCTCAGTCCACCGAAGAAACAATGAATAAAGAAACCGTGAATACAATCCATTCACAAAAAGTAAGAAGTTCTACCATTTGTCACAATATAGATGGGCCTTGAGAACATTGCTGCTAAGTTGCTGCTGCTAAGTCGCTTCGGTCGTGTCCAACTCTGTGAGACCCCATAGACGGTAGCCCACGAGCTCCCCCGTCCCTGGGATTCTCCAGGCAAGAACACTGAAGTGGGTTGCCATTTCCTTCTTAAAGTGAAGTTGCTCAGTCATGTCCGACTCTTTGCAACCCTGAGGACTGTAACCCACCAGGCTCCTCTGTCCATGGGATTCTCCAGGCAAGAATACTGGAGTGGGTTGCCATTTCCTTCTGCTAAGCGAAATAAATCAGACAGAGAAAGACAAACACTGTGTGATCCCACTTATATGTGGAATTTAAAAAACAAAAGAGATCAGAGTTGTGGTTGTCATAAGTGGAAGGTGGTGGGTGGGGGAATAGGGTGAAGGTGGCCAAAGGTACAAATGTCCATCGAAAAGAGTATATATTTGAATGTTGCTAAGACCTCGGTCTTCCCTGGTGGCTCAGATGGTAAAGAATCCACCTGCAATGTGGGAGACCTGGTTTCGATAGCTGGGTTGGGAAGATCCCATGGAGGAGGGCATGGCAACCCACTCCAGTATTCTTTCCTGGTGAATCCCCATGGACAGAGAAGCCTGGTGGGCTATAGTCTATGGTGTCACAAAGAGTCTGACATGACTGAGTGACTAAGCATAGCACAGGATCTTAATTGTTCTTATCACAAAGAAAAAATTATATTTATGTGAGGTGATGGATGTTAACTAAACTTGTGGCAATCATTTCACTATATAAACTGGGAAAAACTCAAGAAAAAAAAAAAGTTCAAATCCATGTAGCAATAAGGCAGACCTCTATTTTCCTGGAAAAAAAGAAAGAGCCTTGGCCATGAGCAAGGGGATCTCAACTCACTAGTCACACTCTATCCAGGGTTTTGAGATGGAACAGGACTTAGGTCTTAAGAAATGACAAAGAGCTATAGGAAGCATCTCATCCAAGAAATCCATGGTATTACCTTCCTGATTACAAAAAGAAAAAAAAAAAAAATGAATCACTTCATCCTTCACACAGTTACCCAGACCCAATTCAGGCCATGGACCCTATCACAAAAAGGGCTCTTTTGCCAACATGTAGGCCAACTGCTGATCTGGTTCTCTGATGAGTAAAAACAACCTCTTGAATGTTCAATCTGTAAAATTAAATCACAACAGCTGGTGACGAGGACAAATGTCCCATGGTAATCTGAACTTTCTTCCAGAATGCAAATTATGTTCAAAATCCATAATGTGCATAAACAGACAAAGTTAAGAAGAAAAGGTGTTGCTAAATATAAATCAAGAGTGCCTGTTGAAGGCTACATGGTTTTTTGTTACATAGAAACAGTGCTGAGAGAAACAGAATCAACCAGAGAAAAGCTACACGGTATACCTATGTTCCCATACAGTGCTCATGATAGCAAAAACTGTTTCCTGTTTTCATACTGTGGTTCTTTTCTACCATCCTGTATGAAGACCAGAGGCAGTGGAGTGAAATAAAACAACTCTGGACTCTGCAGTCAGACAGATTTGGGTATGAATGTCAAGTTAACCACTTCCTAGATAACCTAGGTCAAATTACACAACCACTCTGAACCTCAGTTTTCTAATCTATAAAAGAGAGATATTAATGACTGTCTCATATGTATTTCATAAGAAACAAATGAGATTTTCCCTCTCTGACACACACACCCACATGCACCCACATATCCACACACACACACCCCAAACAGTTAATCAACTCCCATTCTGGTAGGTCAGAATCTTGTGTGGATTGTATTATGCAAATTTTCAAATAGTTTTTACATATTTACCTTCTCAACTAAACTGAGGGTTCTTTGGGGACTACCTCATTATCTTTCTGTCATGAAGTTTCAGAAAAGTTTTAGCATAGAGTAGCCAGTCAAAATAAAATTTGTTTTTGACTTTGATTTTCTTACATTCCCTGTGTTCATGTCAAAAGAGCCCTCTCCTCCATTTAAGATAGGAAACTAGAACAAGAAAAAGACATCACCTAAGCCCTAACATTACAATTATGCACATGCAAGATCCTTTCACCACAAATGATGTTACAATAAGAGATCTGCTATTTCTAGTTTCTACTTATCCTTGTTTTGTGGTTACGCCTTCCTTTCTAAGAAATAGCATCTTGGTTCTCAGATACTGAGTGAGCCACTGTGAAGAGAGAATAAGTGTTCTATCGTGTGAATTGAAGAAACGAGACAACGAGGAAAAAATTATCCTCCCCCATTTCCTGAGATCCAGAATGGAGCAAGACAAGGGGTTTCCTTCTTCCGCATGACCTGACACATAGCTGGCATCAGAGAACTCCAGGTTTGGGCTAAGGCCACTGGAGGAGAAAAGGGGAAGAAGGGGTGAAGTGCAGGGGTGCAGGCGAGCAGTTTTCCTTACAGCACAGAGAAGGGGTAGAAGTAGTACTAGGAAGTAGGACTGAACTAACTGAGGGGGAGGTAAGGGCTGATCTGTGTCTAAGTGTAGGTTTAAATGGAGAACCAGAAGCCAGAAGTCAGGGGGTACAGGAAGGCTACCCCTGACATCTGTCTCCTCTGAAGTGCTGGGATTTTATTTCCCTCACTGAAATGGGCCTCAAAAATTTAGAGATGGTTTTTCTCAAACTCTGTGGCTTCTCATTCTAACTCTGCAGTTCACAAAATGGAGCTCCACTTATGGACTGACATCTTTTAAAGGGCTTCCCTGGTGGCTCAGAGGTTAAAACGTCTGCCTCCAATGTGGGAGACCTGGGTTCGATCCCTGGGTCGGGAAGATCCCCTGGAGAAGGAAATGGCAATCCACTCCAGTATTCTTGCCTGGAGAATCCCATGGACGGAGAAGCCTAGTAGGTTACAGTCCATGGGGTCGCAAAGAGTCGGACACGACTGAGCGACTTCACCTCACCTCACCTCAAAGGGTCATAAATATTTTCCTCTTGATATTTTCCATGTAATGTCAATTTATATTTGCATAAAATATATAATCCAGATTCACAAGATTGATATCTCATGACATGTACATAATCCGATAGATGAGGCAGTCTTTAACTCTGATCACCAATGCTAAACAATTTCCAGTTTATTTTCAAATAAAGTTGATTCCCCACTCAGTTTACTACAGACTATGTGACTGTGGACAACACAGTCAAGGTCAAGGTCAGTGACAACCTTCTCAAGGTCCTTCAAAACTTACCCCCTTCTCCTGCCACACTCCCATCCCCTAGACCAGCAACACACGATTCCTGGAGGTCCCCCAAATCATATTCATAGCCGTAGTTTCAGAATCCCTATACCTCTGGACAAATTGAGTCTACCTGCAAGGCTATCCTCAAAGGTCTTCCTCTGAGCACCCTAAGAACCCTCAGGAAGGCAAGAACAGAGAATCTTCTCTCTGCCTTGGTTTATCACTTACCCTCTATAGAAGGGACTCTCTGATTACAAATGATTGGGTGAATTATTTCAATCTCGCATGTCCTGAAGTGTGGCCCACACGTTCTTTCTTTCTGGATAAACAGATCGTTCACTGATTTAAACCACACAAACTATGCTCAGTAAGCATTAGGTTGTACTTGACTGGACTCACACAGAGATAAAGAAGACCTAACTCCTGATCTTACTGAGATCATCATTTAGCTGAAGATGAGAAAACAGAGGAGCAAATGGGGGCAAGTACTATGGTAGAGAAAAGCCAAGGGTGCCGAGAAATGACATGGAAGGAACAAGCCCCAAGCCGAGAGGTCAGGAGGAAAGGAGGGACTGGCTCTGGGGCAGTCTCTTCAGGGTGAGGGCCCCTGGGGCAGAAGGCGCACAGATAGAGAGCACGTGCTCTGAGACCAGATGGTCCCATGAGAACAGAGCCCAGGTGGTGAAAGGGGCAAGATGCGGGTCTCCAGTTTTGTTCTGAAACACTGAACTCCATTCCATATAGAACTGGGGTTGTTAGAAGTGGAGAAAACTCTTAGGATGCTGTTGTTATAAAACATGTGAGAAATGAGGACAGCCTGAATGGAGCAGTGACAGTGAGGAAGAGAGGGTGGATTCAAGGCAACTGTTTTAAAAGTTCGCTCTGGGGATTTCCCTGGCAGTCCGGTAGTGAGGACTCGGTGCTCTCACTGACGTGGTTCTGGGTTCAATCCCTGGCTCCTGGTCAGGTACTAAGATCATGCAAGCCACACAGCATGGCCAAAGAATAACAACAACAACAACAAGGCCATGACAGTTCTCTCTCTCTCTCTGTCTCTCTCTCTCTCTCTCTCTCTCTCTCTCTCTCTCTCTCTAGATGCGCAACATGTGGGGTCCCAGTTCCCTGGCCAGAAGTTGAACCTGTGCCTTACAGCAGAAGTACAGAACCACGGTACTTAATCACTGGACCACCAGGAAGTCTCCTCTCTATATAACGTAACGACAGGTTGAACACGGAGACTGAGAGAGAGGCAAGTTAAGGGTGACCTCTTTGTTTCTGACCTAAATGCTTTTACTATTGAGCTAGAGAAAGAAGGGCAGATTCAGGGGATGAGAGAGGGAAAGACGATGAGTTTAGTTTGGGACATGTTTGAGGTCTTGTGGAGCAACCAAGGAAGAATTTCCCGATGACACATGACTATACATATCTGGCATGTAGCAAGGACTACTGGGCTGAAGACAAGAAGACTGGAAATGTCGGCATGGATGTGGCTGCTGAGTGTTGTTTAGAAGCAAAAGAAGAATATATAGAATAAGAAGTAGGTAGTATACATTATGACTATGATGGAAATCTATTACAAGATAATCAGGAGCAGGAATCCTAAACTTTGACTTGCCACCTTATTCCCAAGCTCTACTCTTTACCTTCAAACTCATATTATGAATTCCTCAAGGAAAGACAAGCTTAAGGATCAAGAACCAGGCTAACATGTATTTTTTCTCACTGTAACCCTCGACCACTGTGCCTTCACCAGTATAGAAAGCCCTTGCATGAGCAAGACTGGACCATCCATGCTCTAAAATCAGAGGCAGATGCAAAGGATCTACAACACATACAGTAAGCTAGTAGGCTGCTCAGGCCATTTGCCCTATACTGAAACACAGGTCGTCTGACTACTCTGGTATCAAGGAAAACTGTGTCAAAGGAAAGGCAGACTGAGGCCAACAAGAAGACAAAGCAAGGGGTTTTGCAAGGGCCTAGAATAGAGACTGCTCAATCCAGACACGAAGGTATTCACAGGACTAAGGTATTTCCCCAGCAGTAATGGCTCCAAACCCATATTGTTCCCAGTTTCATGGGAGGAAGAAAGGGATTGACTCAGGGTAATAATCAGGAGATAGACAGAGAGTGAGAGAATCCCCTGCACCTGGTTCTAATAAATGTCACTGCCCTTGATCCCACTTAATCATCCCTCTTCCTTGGGGATGAAGTTAGGAGTCAGAAGTTACTAAGACTTGCCAAGAGCTCCCATTGAACCCAAAAGGCCAAACAAAGGACCTTGATAAATATCTAAATTTTAGGGATAAAACAAAGAGGAACTTTTAAGGAGGTGCTTGAAAAAGAAGGAACGATAGAAGAGAGAGCACATTTCTAGAAATGATGGAAGGGTAGAATTTAGAAAGGACAAGTAGTCAAGAGTGTAAAATGCAATTGTACATGACAACCGGGGGGTCATAAGGGGCCTCAGTGACAATGGTTTTCAGTGGAGTAAAGGACCAGAACCTTTGACAGGGGCATATAGGAATGCACATGATTCTTATATATGCAAAATCTGCATGGGTTAGAGCTTGAACTGAGAATTCCAATTTTACATGACAGCTAGCCACCAGTCCTTGGAACTGGCTAATGGCCAAGTTATAACAGAATTCTCAGCTAAGTTAGAGGGTACCTCGATAACAGAGTCTTTGCTTAGTTAGTGCCCAGATGGCTCACTTGAGTTTCTGACCACCAGATGGTGAAGTATCACAAAAGTGTTCTAGTTTTTGATGAGCTGTGAACCTAGACATTCTCCTTTCCTGCTCACCATTTGGACAAATGTGGGTTAGTGTTTCTTTCAGAGCTGTAGATGAATAAACTTTTTTATCCTAAGCTTCCTTCTAAACAAAGATGAGAAGATAAAAGAAGGCTTTATGGGACATCAAACTCAACATATTCAAAACTAAACATACACACGCATGCACCAGCAAAGAGACAGAAAGAGACAGAGAAAGGACAAATTACACCATCTGGTATTAGATTAGAATAAAATACCTCCACTAAAGTTATACTAGTAGTAATTTTGTTGGATGATTGGAGTCCTAGATTCAAGTCCCAGCTGCGCCACTGACCAGCTACAGATCTTGGGCAAGTCACTTAATCTCTCTTAGTTTCCGCTTCCCTTTTGGTGAAATGGGCTGATAATAATGACACCTAACTCATAGAATTGTAAGAATTCAGTATAAGAACACATGCACCTAGTATGACTCCTGGTGCAAAGTAAAAGCTCAATAAATGTTATCTACACTAATTACTATGGGCTTCCCAGGTGACTCGTTGGGCAAAGAAACCATCTGCAGTGTAGGAGATGCAGATGTGATCCCTGGGTTGGGAAGGTCCCCTGGAGGAGGGCATGGCACCCTACTCTAGTATTCTTGCCTGGAGAATCCACAGACAGAGGAGCCTGGTGGGTTATAGGCCACAGGGTTGCAAAGAGTCAGGCACTACTGAAGCGACTGAGCATGCACACACTAATTATTATGGAACTTCAGAATCTGGCTGGGCCTCCAGTGGATCATTATGGACCCCCATACTAATTATAGGATATGTACTATTCAAGATCATTCGCATTCACAGAACACATATAACATAAACACCTATACATATGCATATACATATGTGCCTCCAAAAAGGCAGTCTCCACATTATAAAGAGCTTCAATCTAAAAATATATTGATAAGAATGTTCTTTGATCCTAGAAATGTTTTCCCCCTCACAGAAACACTGACTATAATAAAAATATCCACAGAATTCTAGGACCCAAATTAACTTTATAAATGATGATACATAGGAAAATTTAATACAGTGAAGTGAAGCTTCAGGGGAATGAGCGGATGCTGAGAATATACTGGTCCAAGGTCTATTCTAGCTCCCTCCTATTTAGCTAGAGACTGGAGAGTTGAAACTTATGAGGGGAAGGGGTAATCCAAGACACTCTTGTAATTAGGGTTCCAGGCAAGACTTAGTTCTTAGTTTCCACCAATAAGATGAACTTAACAGAAAGTTTTTATTTTGAGTACTGCGTTACCTGGGGAGAGAAGCAGAATGCAGGGCATCCCACTTGCTGCGTGGCTCCCGAATTTGGCTCCTCCTGGCTCAGTGTGCGCAGTTGCTCTCCTGCGCGCTGAGGCAGCAGCAGAGGCAGCCTTCTGGGAGCAATGGCTTCCTTTTTATTGGCTTCCTACAGAGGGATGGCGGCTTCTTTGACTGAGTGCAGCAGATGGGCTCTGGGAGCTGGTGTCTAGGTCAACCTTCTAGTCAAGCTCTTCCAACAGTTCTGAAGCACCTAACCCCCTAAACAAAATCTGTATCTACAGATGGAGAATCTAGAGAAACGGTGAACCTATTGCAGGGCAGGAAGAGAGAGGCAGATGTAGAGAATGGACAGGTAGACATGGGAGGGTGGCGAATTGGGAGAAGGGAATTGACATATGAGCAGTGCCACGTGTAAAACAGATAGCTAGTGGGAGCCTGCTGTATACTGCAGGGTGCTCAGCTCAGTGCTCTGTGGTGACACAGGTGAGTGGGATGGCAGGGGGAGGAGGTGGGAGAGAGGCCCAAGAGGGAGGGGATATATATATATACATATAGCTGATTCACTTCATTGTACAGCAGAAACTGACATGTTATAAAGCAACTACAGCCCAATTTTTTAAAAGTTCTTCATCTACTTAAACTAGATGTTTCTGTCTTCAGTGGAACCCTCCTCAAACAACAGAGATGAGCAATGCAAATACAGCTTTGGACCGGGGTTCAGGCACTATTCACGCAAATCAGACTTGCTGAGATCCCTACATTAGAATTACCTGTGCTGATTCCCATTGCTGAACTCTCTTCACTTAAGAACCAATAGAAATCAAGGATATTTGCATTAAAAAACTACACATGGGGTTGGGGTGAAGGAATGGAGGAGAAGGTGGAAGAACAGAGATATTCCAGAGATAGAAAAAGAGGTAATTGTATGTACTGTGTGTTAGTTTCTCAGTCATGTCTGACTCTTTGCAGCCCCATGGACTGTAGCCTGCCAGGGTCCTTTGTCCATAGGATTTTCCTGGCAAGAATACTGGAGTGAGTTGCCATTTCCTCCTCCAGGGGATCTTCCCAAACCCAGAACTGAACACAGGTTTCCCACATTGCAAATATATTCTTTACTGTCTGAGCCACCAAGGAAGCTCGGTTGTATGTATTGGTTGCCTGTAATGTAGCTATTTGAAAGATAAGTACTACCTGTAATGGAAATATTCAAGAAGCCACTTTGGAAAAGCCAAGCTTTTTGGATTCTACCCCAAATTAACTCAATCAGAACCTATGTGAGGTGACACCTAGGAACCTGGCAACAGTGATGGGGAGTGAGGTTTAAGAATCAATACCATATCACAAGCATGCTTAAACAGAGTCAGTGTCAAAGTTTTTGCAATATTCACTTTCAGAAATAATTTAGAACCTGGAAAGAGAAAGCTCACTTTATCTCAGACACATATTTCCTTTTGGCTTAGAGTTACTGATATTAGGAGGAGCAGGACTTGCTGTCAGGTGACGACTCCCCATTCAAGGTGACAGGAACCCTAGTGTGTGCTGGACAGCCTGAGGGCTGTGGATGTCTCACCTGGTAGGAATCACTGATTTAAGGAGAAATTAAACAGCATCCCCTGATGATTCAACACTCTCTGCCTGATCAGTGGCTCTAAGCACCATGGTGACGTTTTGCATTTATGGTTATTGAGGAAAGATATTTTCCAAGTCATTGAATTGGTGCTAACCACCTAGTCTCACTGTGCTGAGCACTGGCTTTGAATTAGCCCATTTAAACAACAAAGCACAGTAAATGTGGATATATAATCACTCAATAAAGTCAACACTGATAACACAAAAATCCAAAATCTATAAGTCAGCAAACTGCTATATTCAGATGACTACAAGCTACATGTCTTCCTTTTGTGGATGTTAGAACTGTGCTCAGTCCTTCAAACATTTCAAGAGCTGACCTGCCACCAAACCCCACAGAGGACTTACCACCTGGGGCTTGAAGTCACCTCCACTTTCTTGTCTACATGCTTTTCAATCTTCATTAAAAGCAGGAGCTGGATAACGGGCCTCTTTCTCTGGGCATTTAGAAAGACCTCTGTTTTCATTTCCTTTTTTAAATGTATAAATAGATATTTATTTCATTAAAGTACTCCCCAATTTTTTCCCAACTTGAAATGGGCCTTCCTAAGTATGATTTTTTTAATCTTTTTGAATTATGCACCCAGAGACTGTCATACAGAGTGAAGTAAGTCCACAAGATAAAAATAAATACTGTATATTAATGTATATATGTGGGACCTGGGAAGATGGTATAGATGATCTTATTTGCAAAGCAGAATTGGAGACGCAGACACAGAGAATAAACATATGGACACCAGGGGGCAAAGGAGGGTGGGATGAATTGGAAGATTGGGATTGACATATATACACTACTATGTATAAAATAAATAATTAATGAGAACCTATTAGCTTAGGTTTCCTACTGTATTAGGAAACTACTTGGTTCTCTGTGATGACCTAAATGGGAAAAAAATCCAAGAAAGAGGGAATATATATACATAGCTGATTAACTTTGCTGTATAGTAGAAACTAACACATTGCTAAGCAACTATACTCCAACAAAAATTAATTTTAAAAACACAAGAAAAAATAACACAGATATCCAAATATACAGTTAACATGCCTTGCAAATTAGCTCTGTTCTCTTTTTTAATTTATTTATTTTTAATTGGAGGATAATTGCTTTATAATATTGTATTGGTTTCTGCCATACATCAACACGAATCATATAAACATATGTTTCCTCCCTCTTAAACCTCCTTCCCTGGAGCTGTCTCTTATACACATCTAGATGTGTATAAGAGACAGGTGCTGAGCACTGGCTTTGAATTAGCCCATTTAAACAACAAAGCACAGTAAATGTGGATATATAATCACTCAATATAGTCAACACTGATAACACAAAAATCCAAAATCTATAAGTCAGCAAACTGCTATATTCAGATGACTACAAGCTACATGTCTTCCTTTTGTGGATGTTAGAACTGTGCTCAGTCCTTCAAACATTTCAAGAGCTGACCTGCCACCAAACCCCACAGAGGACTTACCACCTGGGGCTTGAAGTCACCTCCACTTTCTTGTCTACATGCTTTTCAATCTTCATTAAAAGCAGGAGCTGGATAACGGGCCTCTTTCTCTGGGCATTTAGAAAGACCTCTGTTTTCATTTCCTTTTTTAAATGTATAAATAGATATTTATTTCATTAAAGTACTCCCCAATTTTTTCCCAACTTGAAATGGGCCTTCCTAAGTATGATTTTTTTAAAAAAATTTATTAGAGTACAGTTGATTTACAATGTTGTGTTAGTTTCAGGTGTATAATAAAGTGACTCAGTTATACATATACCTGAATCCACTCTTTTTGAGATTATTTTCCCANTTTAAATGTATAAATAGATATTTATTTCATTAAAGTACTCCCCAATTTTTTCCCAACTTGAAATGGGCCTTCCTAAGTATGATTTTTTTAAAAAAATTTATTAGAGTACAGTTGATTTACAATGTTGTGTTAGTTTCAGGTGTATAATAAAGTGACTCAGTTATACATATACCTGAATCCACTCTTTTTGAGATTATTTTCCCGTGTAGGTCATTACAGAGTGTTGAGTAGAATTCCCTGTGCTATCCAGTAGGTCCAAGCAACAATACACCAAAAACTGGACAAGCTAGAGAAGTGGACAAATTCTTAGAATGTTACAAAGTTCTAAGACTGAACCAGGAAGAAATAGAAAATATGAGCAGATCAGTCACAAGTACTGAAAAAGAAGCTGTGATTTAAGAACTTCTAAAAAACAGAAGTCCAGGATTAGATGGTTTCACAGGCAAATTCTATCAAATACTTAGAGAAGAGCTAACAGCTACCCTTCCTAAACTATTCCAAAAAAATTGCAGAGAAAGGAACATTCTCAAGTTCATTATGCAAAGCTGCTATCACCCTGATACCAAAACCTCACAAAAATATCACAGAAAAAAGAAAATTACAAGCCAATATCACTGATGAATACAGACAGAAAAATCCTCAACAAAATACTACCAAAATTTGGTTTGGTAGTACCAAATTTAGTACTACCAACAACACATCAAAATATATCATGATCAAATGGGACTTATTCCAGGGATGCAAAGATTCTTCAATATACATATATCAATCAATGTGATACACTACATTAACAAACTGAAGAATAAAAACCATATGATCATACCTTTTCTTCTTATAAGAAAAACGTATGTCAAAAGCTAAGGAAAACTGGAAAAGTAGAATATACTCATCATATTACCTTCCTTCCACTTCCAGTGTTGCAACTATTTGCTATTTTGAACAAATACTAAGAAAATAGGCTGATGGGATAATTTCAACTAGTAATATAAAGGGAAAGAAACTGATATGTTTTGAGCTTTTTCTGAATGTCGCGCACTATGGTAGGGAATTGTACATTTCACACAAAACAGAATCTAAGGGAAGACCAACAACTTGCCAGGGGACACACAAGATGTCAAATCAGGATTAGGGCCATGCCTCTCTGGACCCTTTCCCCACAAACTTGCTAATTATTGTTTAAAGAAAAAAGAAAAGAATGTTTACTTAGCACACTTCATTTAGAAATACAGATATCCAGGTCCATGNGAAGACCAACAACTTGCCAGGGGACACACAAGATGTCAAATCAGGATTAGGGCCATGCCTCTCTGGACCCTTTCCCCACAAACTTGCTAATTATTGTTTAAAGAAAAAAGAAAAGAATGTTTACTTAGCACACTTCATTTAGAAATACAGATATCCAGGTCCATGCACATATATATAAATGACTCAATTTCATTCCTTTTTATGGCTAAGTAATATTCCACTGAATATACATACCAGCCTTCTTTGTCCGTTACTCTGTTGATGGATATTTAGGTTGCTTCTATGTCCTGACTACTGTAAATAGTGCTACAATGAATATTGGGGTGCATGTATCTTTTTGAATTATGCACCCAGAGACTGTCATACAGAGTGAAGTAAGTCCACAAGATAAAAATAAATACTGTATATTAATGTATATATGTGGGACCTGGGAAGATGGTATAGATGATCTTATTTGCAAAGCAGAATTGGAGACGCAGACACAGAGAATAAACATATGGACACCAGGGGGCAAAGGAGGGTGGGATGAATTGGGAGATTGGGATTGACATATATACACTACTATGTATAAAATAAATAATTAATGAGAACCTATTAGCTTAGGTTTCCTACTGTATTAGGAAACTACTTGGTTCTCTGTGATGACCTAAATGGGAAAAAAATCCAAGAAAGAGGGAATATATATATATAGCTGATTAACTTTGCTGTATAGTAGAAACTAACATATTGCTAAGCAACTATACTCCAACAAAAATTAATTTTAAAAATACAAGAAAAAATAACACAGATATCCAAATATAGAGTTAACGTGCCTTGCAAATTAGCTCTGTTCTCTTTTTTAATTTACTTATTTTTAATTGGAGGATAATTGCTTTATAATATTGTATTGGTTTCTGCCATACATCAACACGAATCATATAAACATATGTTTCCTCCCTCTTAAACCTCCTTCCCTGGAGAAGGCAATGCCACCCCACTCCAGTACTCTTGCCTGGAGAATCCCATGATGGAGGACCCTGGTAGCCTTTAGTCCTTGGGATCGCGAAGAGTCGGACACGACTGAGTGCCTTCACT
>SJYX01013447.1:38174-56348 GCA_006410675.1 Oreotragus oreotragus
GATCGCGAAGAGTCGGACATGACTGAGCGCCTTCACTTTCACTTTTCACTTTCATGCAATGCAGAAGGAAATGGCAACCCACTCCAGTGTTCTTGCCTGGAGAATCCCAGGTACAGGGGAGCCTGGTGGGCTGCCATCTATGGAGTCGCACAGAGTCAGACATGACTGAAGCAATGCAGCAGCAGCAGCAGCACCAGCAGCAAACCTCCCTCCCAACCTCCCATGCAGTCTCACCCCATCCCACCCCTCCTCACCCCATCCCACCCCTCTAGGTTGTCACAGAGCACCAGTTTGAGCTCCCTGAGTCATATAGCAAATTCCCACTGGCTGTCTATTTTACATATGGTAGTGTGTATGTTTCCATGCCACCCACTCAATTAATCTTACCCTCTCCTTCCCCCACTGGGTCCACAAGCCTGTTCTCTACGTCTGTGTCTCCATTCAGTTCATTTTAGTCACCCAGTCATGTCCGATTGTTTTGTGACTCCATGGACTGCAGCATGCCAGGCTTCCTTGTACATCACCAGCTTCTGGAACTTGCTCAAACTCATGTCCATCAAGTTAGTGATGTCATCCAATCATCTCATCTCATCCTCTGTCATCCCATTCTCCTCCTGCCTTCAATCTTTCCCAGCATCAGAGTCTTTTCCAATGAGTCAGTTCTTCACATCAGGTAGCCAAAGTATTGGAGCTTCAGCTTCAGAATCAGTCCTTCCAATGAGTATTCAGGACTCATTTCCTTGAGGATTGACTAGTTTGATCTCCTTGCAGTCCAAGGGACTCTCAAGAGTCTTTCCCAACACCACAGTTCAAAAGCATCAGTTCTTCAGTGCTCAGCCTTCTTAATGGTCCAACTCTCACATGACTACTGGAAAAACTATAGCTTTGACTAGAGGGACTTTTGTCAGCAAAGTAACATCTCTGCTTTTTAATATGTCTAGGTTGGTTGTAGCTTTTCTTCCAAGGAGCAAGCGTCTTCATTTCATGGCTGCAGTCACCATCTGCAGAGATTTTGGAGCCCAAGAAAATAAAGCCTATCACTGTTTCCATTGTTTCCCCATCTATTTGCCATGAAGTGATGGGACTGGACCTAACTAGATGCCATGATCTGAGTTTTTTGAAAGCTGAGTTTTAAGCCAGCTCCATTGCTGTCTTAAATGTCTCCATTGCTGCCTCCATTGCCTCCAATGTCTCCATTTCTTCCCTGCAAATAGGTTCATCAGTACCTGTTCTTTACTGAATATTGGGGGAAAGAACATATTACCAGAAGGGAGCTGAAAATAGTTGCATCCCTCAAATTTTATGAGTGTCTTGGGAGGCAAGAAAATGACACAGAGCCTAAGGAACTGCCCCCAGTGGAGTAAGGATGCCAGAAAGCGGACCAGAACATTCAGGAAGAGAAGCATCCTTTTGACCACTAGGTGGCTGAGTGACACAGGGGTGCAGAGAAGAGTCTGAAAGTGTCAGAGCTGGGCCCAAGTAGGCCCCCATGCTTTTAATTCTGTACCCTTTGGACAAGTTGCTTTACTTCTTTTATTACTTAAAAAAAAAGATATTAACATGTACATTACAGAATGTGAACTTTCTAATTATTTTTTATTGGAGAATAGTTGGTGTACAGTGTCACATTAGCTTCTGCTGTACAGCAGTGAATCAGTTATACATACACATAATCTCCACTGTCTTTTAGATTCTTTTCCCATATAGGCCATTAAAGAATACAGAGTAGAATTCCCTGTGCTATAGAGTAAGTCCCTGGGGCTTCCCCAGTGAGTCAGTGGTAAAGAATGCGCCTGCAATGCAGGAGTCACAGAAGATGTGGGTTTGATTCCTGGGTCAGGAAGATCCTCTGGAGGAGGCCATGGCAACCTACTCCAGTATTCTTGCCTGGAGAATCCCATGGACAGAGGAGACTGGCGGGCTCTCATTCTCGGTCCATAGGATTGCAGAGTGGGACACAACTGAAGTGACTGAGCGCACACACATGCATACAGTAGGTCCTTATCAGTTATCTATTTTATATATAGTCGTGAGTATGATGCAGAAGACGCAGGTTCAATCTTTGGGTCAGAAGATCCCCTGGAGGAGGGCATGGCAACCCACTCCAGTATTCTTGCCTGGAGAATCCCATGGACAGAGGAGCCTGGCGAGCTGCCGTCCACAGGGTGAGAAAGTGTTGGACACACCTGAAGTGACTGAGCACGTATATGTCAGTCCCAAGCTCCCAATTTATCCCTCACTCCTTTCCCCCTTGGTAACTCTAAGTTTGTTTTTTATACCTGTGACTCTTTTTCTGTTTTGGAAATAAGTTCAATTTTTTTTAAAAAAAGTAAAGTACTCAGTAAATGGTGTTTCATTACTCTTAACAGTAAATGTTCATAAAAAAAGACAAATTGTTTACCTATGCTTTACATAGGCCCCTGACACTTCTTCAACATGGATAAAAGTTAGCCTCTGGTTTGGACCTGCTATTCAGTCTGGTTCTGTCCCTCCAGTAGAGCTATACTGTGTTCATGTGTGTCTCACTTACAACACATAACCTAATCTACTCCACTAACTGGAGAGAATTCATTGCAAGAGCTTGTAGCAGAGTTCCTCCTGGAGAGAAAACTGTCTCTGTTCAGAAGAATGCCCTAATAAGTTATTTGGGAAGAAAAGGTGAGATCCTGGGAGACATAGTTAAGAAGCAGGCAGCAAACACAGCCTTAGATGAACAGCTAAGGGATTCTGAATGGAGGGACAGTGAGAAGGAAGGGAGGAGGGGAGATGGGAGAGGAGAAGGAGCTGAGAGCGAGAGAGACCTGAGGTGGTAGAGGAACTTCCTGGTGGCAAAGTGGCTTAATAATGTTTAAGAACAAGGGGGCCTCCTATTCTTCTTAAGCATTTTACTGGGATATAAACACTCTCCTGCTTCCTACAGGAAGCACCATTCCTATGAAATGGTGCCATGTGGGAGTGAACAGGAATGACTTGGGGATGATATTTAAGAAAAAAGGACTGAGTTCCCCCTCAGGGTCAGCATGGAGAAAAGAGAACAAGCCAGCTGGGGGAGATAAGATGAGGGAGGTCAAGAGTTTACCAGGAAAAACCACCCATGAGAATCAGGTCCAGGTTGGGCAGAAATATGGGGGATGGCATTGGAAACTTTCAGGAGATATGAAACAGGGGATTGAGACCATTTTAGTTAAATCTCAAAGGACAGGGTGACCTCAGAGACAAGGGTGACCTAAGCTAACATCTGAGTCACATTAGCATTTCCAGATCAGGAGGAGGAAGAGATAAGAAAGCACAATGATAAGTGGGATTCTAGACAGCAGTGATTTTCACAGCTTGTTTGTATTTTACGGAGACACTTTTCCTTCAGATGAAATATTATTTGAAAGTCCAGTGTGAAAACAAGGAAAAGAAGATCTGTTCAGCTTGGTGTGTGTGTGTGCATGCGTGTGGTGTGTGTGTGTGTGTGTGTGAAAGAGACAGCAAAGAAAGTGTGGAGAGACAGAGCCATCTCCACTTGCTTCCTCCTCTCTCTACTTCATTCTCACACATATAGCAGTTCTTCTTGTGGTTTGTGTCTAACCATCATGGTTTTAAAACCACATATAATATAAAGGTACATCTGGCTATTTTTAAAAGAAGAAGCATATTGCTGCTGCTGCTGCTAAGTCACTTCAGTCGTGTCCGACTCTGTGTGACCCCATAGATGGCAGCCCACCAGGCTCCCCCGTCCCTGGGATTCTCCAGGCAAGAACACTGGAGTGGGTTGCCATTTCCTTCTCCAATGCATGAAAGAGAAAAGTGAAAGTGAAGTCGCTCAGTCTGTCCAACTGTTAGCGACCCCATGGACTGTAGCCCACCAGGCTACACCGTCCATTGGATTTTCCAGGCAAGAGTACTGGGGTGGGGTGCCATTGCCTTCCCCAGAAGAAGCATATTAGGTAAGCACATAGGTCTCAACTCATTGCCTTGACTCCCTGTGTGGGTCTACACAAATTACCTTACCATTCTTGTTCTTCATCTCAAGACTGGGTATTTAAAAGACCTCCCAGGATGATAATTAAATGCAAAATTATACACAAAGTATTCTAAAAAGTGTTTAACCCATTACTGTTACTGTAATAGTATTTCTTTGCATAGGAATAATAAGCAGATAGTTTATTAAGCAATTTCCAGGTTGGCAATTACCCAAAAGAGATCTTGGTGGAGAGAGGGGAGGATGCCCCAGAGCAAAAGGAAGCTACTTGGGAGACATGACAGGAGTGGAGAGTTCTGGGGCAAGCTCAGACCAAGGGGAGAGTGAGGGAGGTCCCCAGGGGAAGGAAGGCTCTCCATCCCAGAATAGTTACCACCAATACCACCCCAAGCCAGAGGGTGTCTGACTTACAACACACAACCTCAGTTACTCCACAAACTGGTCAACTCAAGTCCATTAGATTGGTTTACTACGAACCATAGGCTGACTCTTCTGAGCATGTTAAAGGACTTTTAATTACCATTAGCAGAAACAAACTAACTAAAATTTTAAAACCCACTGTTCAGTGGGACATGGTACCTTGAGACTGAAGACAGAACAAAATATCAGTAAGAAAAAATATTTATGGCTCTACTGCTCCAGCCTCATTATAAAATGAGGAAATGGCAATTATCAGGAATTTAAAAGTTCCTTACCAAACATAATTTTCTTCTATGCCACACCACCAAATTTTTGATTACGTACTGGGATGTGTGCGTGTGTGTATCTGTGTGTATTCCCAAAACTTAAAAGACACATATTATCTGAGTAAATAATCTAACAAAGTCCAAAAGCTGAAATAGTGCATATTTTCTACCAAAAAAAAAAAAATTCTTGGAATTGTATTGTTTTTAATAAAATTTATTAACTTAATCATTTTCTATAAAAGGAGATGTTAAAAAGTAGAGGGAGTATAAAAATGATTTGTGCTGGCTCATAAAACAATAAATTGCACTTTGTAGAATGCAGAAAATGAGAGAGAAATTTAACTCTCTTCTGTTTACAGTAGCCATGTGAAGTCCAGGGCAGAATCCAGGTCTGAACAATTCATACTGCCTGGGCAATTTGATTCTACTGAGTATGTGTTTGGGGACAAAGTTTTGAATGCTGAGGAGGGCTAAGATAGAATAGAACTGCTGTGTTTTTGGAAAGAAAAGCAAGAAAGAGTACCAAGACCTGGAAAAAAAGACTTGTGCTGTCCCTGGTGTGGGGAAGTGGGCAAGTAGAGAAAGAGAGTTAAAAGCCTGAAGGATAATGAAGTGTAGCCTTCCCTTGTGGAACCAAGGAGTGGTTCCATATGTCTTTATTGGCAGGGGGATTTCTAGAAAATCCTGTTATCAAGCATCAGAGAGTTTGGACAGAGATCAAATGAATTGCCCAAGGTCACACACTGCGTCAGGGCAGACCCAGAGTTAGAACTCACAGCCCTCAAGTTTCCAATCTATTGCTTGGCTCTCTCAACCACAAATGCTTGTCAAGGAAAAAAGTCTCCCTAGAGCTGAGGCAACACAGCTGGAGAATATTAACCCCAAAGTTTAAAACAGACAGGATTTCACTGGATCACAGATCCATAACCTCCTTTGGTGGATACACGGGGGAAGCTAGAGGGCAAGGGGGTGGGCGGGGGGTGGAGTATGGCTGAGAAAACAGGGAAGCAGGAGGAGAAGTGGATGACAGAGGATGAGATGGTTGGATGGCATCACCAACTCAATGGACATTAATTTGAGTAAACTCTGGGAGTTGGTGATGGACAGGGAGGCCTGCCGTGCTACAGTCCATGGGGTCACAAAGAGTCGGACATGACTGTGCGACTGAACTGACTGACTGACTGACTGAAAGAAGATGATCAGATCATCCCACATCAGCAAACCATCACCCTTCAAACAAACACACACACATCACTGGTTAACAAAATTGAAAATACTTATCTGAGAGAAGAATCACTGCTTTAGAATAAGTCATTGNGGGAGGGGGGGCGGTTTACAGGGATGGAGCAGGTGCCCAGGAACCAGTACTCTAATGAATGTTCCAGGTGATTCTGATACACAGTCAGACCTGAGAACCACACTTTGGGCAGCTGCTTAATGATGCTGCTAATGACTTGGAAACTGAATGAGATAAAGGTAACAAAAGTTGGAAGAGGAAGGTGTAAGAATAGTAATCATATTTTCCAATCCAATCCTAATTTGGGACCTACGGTCTAACAATGGCAAAAATATTTGAAATCCGGCCCATCCTAGGAAATCTGAGACATATGGTCATCATGATATAAGATGAAAAATGTCTGAGAAATCACTGCTTTAAAGATAAGATGACCAGATGGTCTACATTAAGACAGAAAGTTCCGTCATTTGATTTCACATCCTGCATCTCTGATTTTCCCTTGCCTGTTACCTTCTTCTCAAGCTAGTGAAGCACCCTCTTACTTTTATCACCAGATTTCTCCAACTGCTCCATGTGTCAGGAAACCTTACTCTAGCCCCATCTGATCAGCCTCAGGGCTGACTCACAGGTCAAGACCAGCCTCCCGTGGTGATCTCCTTTGCTGTATAAGCAAAAGCCTCAGAGATTTAACCTGGTTCCTTCTCCTTAGGTAGGTATTTACACCCAGTCGTCCCTTGACACCCTGTCCTCTCAAGATAGGAGCAGAAGAGTAAATAACAGTTAACTGTGCATCACATCAGTTCATTTTAATCACTGATTGTTACAAGGAGGAAGTCAGGAAAAGTGAAAATCACAAACATGGGAAAGCTCCCTAGTTTACAATGATCTTCCTATCGTATTCACCAGGCTCTAATTGCTGACTTCTTTGTGTATCTTCAATTTCTTGCTTCCCATTTATTTCTCAACCTGCCATAATAATAAATATTATAATTAGATATCTTATATAAATACATATAATAAAAATATCTTAGAATATAGAATAAATAAAAACACAAGATAAGTTGTCAGTGCATACGTTGCTATTGTTGTTTAGTCACTAAGTAAAGTCTGACTCTTTCGCGACCCCATGGACTGTAGCCCATCAGGTTCCTCTGTCCATGGGATCTCCCAGACAAGAATACTGGAATGGGCTGCCGTTTCCTTCTTTAGGGTATATTTCCAACCCAGGGATCAAACCCACATCTGCCACATTGGCAGGTGTTTTCTTTACCACTGGGCATAGTTATAGAATTGTTTTTCTCCCTGTTTCAGAAACAGCAAAAGGAAATGGGCTGCAAAATACAAAACACACTCCTCACTACACTCACTATGGCGGTTTGCCATATGGTATATACTGAGAATAGATGCTGACTTAAACCAAAGAAGTTTAAAGAGTAATAGGAGAAAGAGCTCACTATGATTATGCCCACTTGAAATGGAAGTTTCTGCCAGTGATTTATAACCTTGTTCCTCTTGCTACTTATCTAACAGTGAGTAAGGAGTTCTGTAAATTAACATAAACAATCTATTTGGGTTTGAAGTGATTATTTTATCATTATTATTATTATAGCCATTAATTGGTCAAAATATTCGTTCCAGTTTTTCCATAAGATGTTACCGAAATACCCAAATGAACTTTTTGGCCAACTCAATACTATGCTAAATATTGTAATCTAAGCTATCTCATGTAATTTTTTTTCAAAAAGTTTGTCAAGTAGGTAATAGCTTCCCACATTTTACAGAAACAGAAAATGAGACCCAGATAGGTTAAGCATGTTGAGCAAAGTCACACAAATCAAGTGTGCTCAAACCAGTGTTGTGTTGGTAAATGGTAACCAACTAGCTCTTTGGGGTCAAGGGAAGAATCTGTTTTGAAAAATTTGCTGATTCCCATGGTATAAATATTCCCACCAAGGTATTTCAAGCTGCCAAGGTGATGTCATTTAGCCCAGAGTTGGGAAAAGATGTGTGTGCGTTCCACCTTGTCAGCTACAACTTCACCTTATCACACTATGGCTTAAATCCAGACCAGCCTGTTCAAAAAGTGCTATAGTCATCCATTGCATCACTCCTGCGATCATACATGATTTTGGAAATTGGACACTGGCCATGTCTCTATCTTGGCAGTATTAAACAATGTGTAGAAGATTTCATTCATTGAAAAGGTAAAATACAGAAGAAAGCCACCAAATTATCCTGTTGTTACTGCAGAAAGTCAGAATCAAAAGTGAAAATTCTGTGGATAGCTTTGAAAGCTGAATTGGAAGTAGCAGAGCAAAGCAGTGAGGTGAAGTGAAGTGAATGAAAGTTGCTCAGTCATGTTCGACTCTTTGCAACCCACGGACTATACAGTCCATGAAATTCTCCAGGCCAGAATACTGGAGTGGGTAGCCTTTCCCTTCTCCAGGGGAAACTTCCCAACCCAGGAATCAAACCCAGGTCTCCCCGGGTTCCGCACTACAGGTGGATTCTTTACCATCTGAGCCACAAGTGAAGCAGTATAGCAAACAAACATCATATAAAATACGATGTCTCCTAATGGGAAATATCAGCATTCTTTGTATTTTTTCTAAATCAAATGTTATAATCCAACAGAGAAAAGTCATACTATGCAGCCCTCAACTGTAACACCCAGGGGTTTTTTGTTTGTTTTTTCTTTCATCTGCATACCATATTGTGCTAAAATCATTCACACGTCTTTTACTGGTTACTTTCGAAAATACCCTAAGATTCATCTTCTAGGGCAAAAGTTAAAATAAATCCAGTCAGTGTCTACAGTCTCTGTCTGAAAGTGAAAGTGTCAGTCATTCAGTTGTGTCCGACTCTTTGCGACACCACAGACTGAAGCCCACCAGGCTCCTCTGTCCATGGATTCTCCAGGCAAGTATACTGGAGTGGGTTGCCATTCCCTTTTCCAGGGGATCTTCCTCACCCAGGAATCGAGTCTGAGTATCCTATATTTCCTTCATTGCACACAGATTCTTTACCTGCTGAGTCACTGGGGAAGCCCAATATCTATCTAACTCACAACTATTAATACTAATTAAGAGAAAGGAGAAAGCATATCTACATTTTGAAAAATGAGTCTGAATCATCACAAAGTGACTTTACTCAAGTGAAAAGAGAGAGAGAGATGAAAAGGCAAATCTCCAACATGTACAGTAAGTTCCCTACATATGAATGAGTTCCATTCCAAGAGCATGTTTGTAAGTCCAATTTGTTTCTAAGTTCAACAAAGTTGGCCTAAGTATCCAACCAACACAATCGCCTACATAGTCCTGTATTGTAACAGATTTAAAATACTTTTCACACAAATAATACACAAAAAACAAACACATTAAAAAACACACAAATACATACAAAACAAAAAAAAGCAATTTTTTAGTCTTATAGTACAGTATCTTGAAAAACAAAGTAGTACAGTACAACAGCTGGCATACAGGGGCTGGCATGAAGTGCACAGACAAGAAGAGTTACTGACTGGAGGAAAAATAGGAGGTGGAAGATGGTAGAGCTGAAGGATCATCAGCAATAGGAGATGGAAGGCAAGCTGCAATTTCACTCACACCTGATGCTAATGGAATGAATGTTCCCATCTTTGAAAAGCTCAAAACTTGAAGATTCGTATGCAAGGGATGCACCGTACTTTAAAACTAATCATTACCCTGGCAATACATCACAAATGAATTTGAGAGAAGGGAATTTTTAAAAGGCTTTGCTTGGCTGACAAAATCTATGAGATAAAAGGTAAGAATTACTTTGATTATAAAACTAAAATTGTCCTTCTATATTAGATTCTAAAAACCATATTATGAAAATATGTTCTCTTATATGTTAAAAATTTCAAAACAAAAATCATAAACCTGATGGAAAGACCACTTATGAAAGTATAAAGATTGGCAAACACAGAAACAATAAATCATAAACTGTCAGAAATTATTTCTGTTGAGATTTTAATATAAAATATTTAAGTACTCTGAATGAAGAAAAATAAGGAAAATTAATATATATCAGTTGGAAATGTGGAAAAGAGAATTTATTTTGTTAACTGTCAGGAAAGTGCTTTCCTTTTAAATATATTGGCCTACTAGAGGAGGAAAGAAAACAATACAAATATTAAATATTAAAGAATTAATAGACAAGACAGAAGGGGTTATGACTAATAATTTAGCCATTTCAATAATTTAATAAAAATTAAGTAGCTTCAATAATTTAATAAGTAGTA
This sequence comes from Oreotragus oreotragus, assembly GCA_006410675.1. Taxonomy (NCBI): domain Eukaryota; kingdom Metazoa; phylum Chordata; class Mammalia; order Artiodactyla; family Bovidae; genus Oreotragus; species Oreotragus oreotragus. The sequence goes on from SJYX01013447.1 coordinate 48,332, forward strand.
GTTCTATTGAAATGAGAGTGCAAGAAGACCCAGCAGTATCTTTGACATATGGGTTCTTATAGAAGCAAACATGCCCATGGGCCTTTATAAATGACACAATTTCATCTCTGAAGGGATAGATGGAAGGCATCCCAAAGAGTGACCTCATCAATGTGGAATTTCCACAGTATCCCTAGCCAGGGTGGGAGAGGGCAGGGACTTGGGGGAAGTGGGAGGAGATTTGTGTCTACCCCAACAGCAGCCCTGATAGAAAACCTGTCATCTCTAGAATACATTCTAACATCAAGCACAAATTATGGGAGTTTCCATCTCTGTTTAATGAGAATCTATCAGTTCAGAATGCTAGTCTTAATTATGCCCCAAAGAGGACAGAAGAAAAGCAATGAAAAGAGTATAAGGTTCAAAAACAGAAAAATCAGATTCAAATTCTGAAGGTTAGGTCAAACCATTTAGATGCTGAGCCTTGGTTTCTTCACAGTGACATAAATAGCTATCTAGAAAGATGATGACAATCAAATGAGATAGTTATGAAAACTACTATATCAACTGTAAGTTGCTGTGTAAATGATAGATCATGTAAACTCCAACATCACTTCTTACTATTTCCATCTATTTGAAAGTCCCTAAATTATTTGAAAATAACTACCAAATGCCACCAAGGATATGCAATGGAAAACAATTTCATATACAAATCAGAATGTATCAAAATGTGCTACCAGCCTAGCTGTCACCTCTTGAGTGTTCCAGTTTGTTAATGAGGACAAAGTCATTTGTTCTTGTACAATTCTAAGACAGAAGTATGCCTACCATTTGAGTGATGCACATGGTTATAGTGGAGGTCTGGTTACATCCTGATATATTTTGGCAATTAAAGCATTTTCTGTTGGGGAGAGTAGAGTGTGAGAGAAAGAATCAAGTATGGTTTTAAGATTTCTGACCTGAGCAACTTGGAACACAGAGCTGTCACTTAACAAAGATGAGGAAGAAAGACTGAATAGAGCAAGTCTTGCCTGGAGAATCCCATGGATGGAGAAGCCTAGTAGGTTACGGTCCATGGGGTCGCAAAGAGTCGGACACAACTGAGCGACTTCACCACCTCAGTCTTTAACTTTGAGAAGTTAGACAACTACAAAGTGATGCCAAGTAGTACTCTAACAAAATAGGAATGAAAAGACCACAAAAGAAAGAAAGAGAAAATGGTATATAGTATTGAAGCCAGTTCAAGTCTTCTTTGAAAATAATTCTTGAGATGTTAGCTTTGCAACAGCCCTAGCAAACAACTGGTAAAAATTAAAACAGGAAATCAGTGGAAATCTCCAAGAACAATGCCTTCTAGAAAAAAAGAATTAAACAGGTTACAAGAAATATACATTTAAATTAAGGAGCAGCATTATAAAATGTAGAAATTTTTTTTCTCTCAAGTATATAAAAGGCAACTAAAATCAGGAAGAAAAATATGATCTGAAATAGTCTGGTGGAGTCAGTATGGAAAACCTGAAGATATGATTTTGAACAAGTGGTATAATGTAAAAAATAATCATTTGTTTGGCATTTTTGAATGGCACAGAGGGGATGTCAGTGGAACCAACAAGAACACACATACAATCATAGTTCTCCACTGAAAAATATGTATGTAGTAATTGATTTTCAATATTTAGAATCAATTTACAGGCAAAGATCTAAAGGTTATGAAATTTCTGAGATGTTTTGACTGAATCTTCTGAGATTTTAAAGCTTAACTCTTTAATATAATATCACAAAGTTTTTTTATACATGGTATCCTTAGGAAGGATCTATAATTAATTTTTTAAGTAGTTGTTTCTGTTTTTCCTTGAAGAGCTAGTCAGTTAATAATTTCTTTTAAAAAAAAAGAAATCTAAGCAGTTAAATTTATATCTGAATTTTACTGGACATCTGAGCTCTTTTACCAAGAGAATCAAAACTTCTTTAAAAATATGTCAAAAGCATACATTTTCAGGGGCAAACTTCAGATAGTACAAAAGTATAAAGCTTCAGGCTTGATAGAAACCTTGGACAAGATCTTATTCAAAGCCCAGGACTAGATGACCTCTCAGTGCTTTCATCTAACCTTGATCATCTAAGAGTTTTCATTACTACTTACATGACAAAGGTGTTCTAGACCTTAAAATGGTGTTCATCCATCTTTTAAAGACAGAAATCCAGTCTTTAGGAATGATTCCTTCAAAATAGTAAGAAGCAGAGGTAATGCCTTTGGAATTTTTTTTTTCAAACATTAAGCAAGAAGTTTTTAAAAAGTTGAGAAATAAAGTCTGAGTTAAAAAAAAAAAAAGACATAATAATCATTTGCCCTGTAGCATGGTATGAAAAAAGTCATAACTATTCCTGACCTTTAGTCCACCTAAAGATAGGCTTTTCATACTTTACTATCTGGGTTCACTTATATACAAATGGAAAAAGTTTGCCATGATAACCAACATTAATCAAATAAAAATGTGTTATTCCCAAGCCCACGCCATTCAGAGTGGAAAGTCACCTGAAGCTTTCAGCTCCTCCCAAGGTGAAAGGTGGAAAGGGGGGCCACACCCCACCTCTAATGAAAGCCTGTGCTCAAGGGGCAGGAGAGCCCTCAGCGCACTACTGCCTTCACGGCCTTAGCTTTTCTCTCAGCTGCACAGTGACATAGTCTGCCACATGTCTGAAATGGGTTCTTTAATTCCTGAAATATTTGTCTTCTTTTCTGAGGATGACTAAGTCTGTATTCCTATTCCATTACTTATCAGCTTTTAGATCTTGCCCATGTCACTTGAATTTTAGTCTTGATTTTCTCAAAACTAATTTATCATATCTAACTTTTAGGTTTCTTTAAAGAATAAAGAAGATAGCATGTGTAACTATATAAATGTAGGCATTTAATAGACATCAATTGCATTCTGAAATCATATATTTTTGACATTTTAGATTGTAATCCTGAAATCAAAAGTATACAAATACATTAACAGGACAAGAAATTGCTCTGGTTTCCAAGTGTTAACTAAGGGCATCAATTAAACTCTAATGATATTAAACAGTTTAAATGGTCTGGGTGACTTTCAACAGAGCAAAGTCTTCTATATCTCCAGCAACAATTATTTGCTTCACTGTCTGTGCAGAGAAGGGCCTTATTCTTTAAATGTAAAAGCATGTCACATACAATCAATAGAACAAAGCCTAAGTGGGGTGGAAGGCTTGATTTTTTTAAAATAAAATTTGTACTAGGCCTTATTATTATACAAAGCCATCTAAAATTTATATTTTCTCCCAAATGATCTTTACTTGTTATCTAAATCAAAGAGCTACAGAAAACTGGAACTTCCCTGGCAGTCTAGTGGTTAACACATTTTTCACTGCAAGGGACATGGATTTGATCCCTGGTTGGGGAACTAAGATCCCACGTGCCATGCAAATAAAACAAACAACAACAACCAAAAAAAAAAAAAGAAAGAAAGAAAGAAAGAAAGAAAATTTCTTGAACTGAATAAAAGTGAAAATATATCAACTTAAATAATTTTTTTAAAGGAACTACAGAACACCATAGAACCCCATTTTCATGTTCTAAGAAACCTACGAGGCCACATATTCTGTCCAACATCTTCTCTGAACAGATGAGAAGTCAAAGCGCAGCAGCTGAAGTTCACTCCACAAACACGTGCTGGGTGCCTGCTCTGGTCCAGGCAGGGTGCCCATCCAGGTCTGCACTTAACAAGGTCACTGAGACCTTCTGATTTCCTGTCCAGTATTTTTCTAGCATACTCAAATCTTGAGAGCAAAGATAAATTTATTCTTACCTTAGAATTAAAGGACACAAATTCAAACACCACAATAAATCACTCTGCTTACTATGCTAGGATTGAAAGATTCTAGGAAAATGATTCTCTGGGTAGATAAAGATGCCCAGAAATATTTTGTCTTAATCTCTATTAGAAAAAGATTATTAGTAATTTATTCATCTATATTGTTCTGCCTTGCATGTGTAAAAAGAAGGAAGAGGAGGAAGCATGGGTGGGGAAGGGAGCAAGAGAACATCGTTGAGGATTGAGAAGTTTATAGCACCTTCAACAACCCGACGGAAGATAGGGATATAAACTCCTAGATTGGATTTGTGATAGATGCAGAATTCAATATAGAATTAGAGCATGTTTTTTTAAGTTCTATTTTTTTCTCTTTTTGTCATTTCTCTCTTTTTCTTAAGTTCAAGACAGAGGAAAAACAGTTTAATAAGTTTTGAATTTAAGATTTTCTTTTTAATAAGATGTGGGATGATATTGGAGAAGGAAATGGCAACCCACTCCAGCGTTCTTGCCTGGAGAATCCCAGGGATGGGGGAGCCTGGTGGGCTGCTATCTATGGAGTCACACAGAGTTGGACACAACTGAAGCGACTTAGCAGCAGCAGCAGCAGGGATGATATTTATTTAATCTTTGAAAAATAGCAGCACAATTACCATGAAGTTATGGCACTTTTTTCTTATTTTCCTCTATAAAAATGACTACTGTATAAATTATGTCTCAAAGNGCCTGGAGAATCCCAGGGATGGGGGAGCCTGGTGGGCTGCTATCTATGGAGTCACACAGAGTTGGACACAACTGAAGCGACTTAGCAGCAGCAGCAGCAGGGATGATATTTATTTAATCTTTGAAAAATAGCAGCACAATTACCATGAAGTTATGGCACTTTTTTCTTATTTTCCTCTATAAAAATGACTACTGTATAAATTATGTCTCAAAGCATGCCTTCAAACAGTAACTTAAGATGTTGCAAGAAAGAAGGATGCCAGTTCAATAAACACAGCTTATGATTATCTCCTCTTGAAGACTGACATGTTCATTTGGGTTATTAATGGCTCTCCAAAGTCCAGCAAAAGAGCAGTTGTGGTTATGTTGCATATGTCAGTGTTTCCCAAACTAATATAAAACAGTAAAGGTTTTTAGCAGAGCAAAATTAATATCGTCTTAACTGCCATCATACAAAACAGACTGAGGAAGTAGGCTGTAGTCACGTGGAAGCTTGTCTTCTTGAATGTTGAACTCAACAAAATGAAGGGAAAGCAAGAAAAATAAAGCAATGTCCCTTAAAGTCAACTGGATAATGGAATGGGTTTTGAAACAAACACTGCCTTGTGTTTGCTTATGGTTTTTATTTATCTCTTTCCTTCCTTCCCAGGGTTATTCCCTGAAGGAAACTATAGGCTTTCAGAGAGCATCGACTGTAAAAATCCTAGGCATATGAATAAGCATAGATAAGATATTCAAAACCCAAGAGAAATAAGTTAAAAATTAATTAAATCAAGACTATAATCCATAGCATTCACTATTGTGCTATTTAGAAATACTGGGTACATGATAATACTGGGAGAGAACAGCAACTGTGCATGTCAGCTGTTGCAAGAAGCCTACATCACTTGGCTTATCTTCCAAGAACAAAAGAATCAAAAAAAGAAGGAAAGGAGGAGAACAAAATGGAGGAGGAGTAGGTGGATGTGGGGTACATCTCTCTCCACAGATACATCAGGAATACACCTTCAGACACAGAAGTGCATGCAGAACACCAGTGAGAGTGGACGGGAGTACCTGACCAGAGGGAAAGAATACATAGAACCACTCAAAACTCGGTAGGATGAAGGAACTAGGGAGAGAAACAGGAGTGTTAGAAGGACTGGACCTGCCCTCACCAGGGTAGGTAACAGAAGCAGGGGTCTCATTACCACAGCAGGGCAATCGTCTGAGTCAGAGAAACATTTAAGGCTGAGAGTGAAATAGCTGATCTCTGGCAACCTAAATGGAATGAGAATCACACAGTCCTTGCCACAGCCATACATACCCTAGACAGGAACACTGGTTTCCTGGAAGGCACAGCGCCTGGGAGCTGGAGCTTAGGGATTGTGCAGCAATCCTAAGGCAAGGGCTGCTGTTGACTGCAGAAAGATGGACTGAGGGGTTGTGAAGGAGGAGATCATGGTGGGAATTGCCAGTGGAGGAAAGCCTGGCAGCCACGGAAGCAAGGTGATACTGCTGAGTAACGTGTAGGGGGTGGGCCCATCACCATTGCCTCTCTTTCCCAACACGCCAGCATCGGCAGCTGAACAATAGAGAGGCTGGCCCATCAAATGACTAAGGTGCTGAACTACAGAGCAGGACCCTACCCAGGGTGCCCCTTTAAGTGCCTGACCGCCGATCTACAGAGTAAGACTCCAACCAGAGGAGTCCTTTTATGGGTCTGACGCATGCAGCAACAGAGAAGGACCCCAGACAAGGGAATCCTCTAAGTGACTGAACTGCTGGAGCTACGGAGAAAGACTGGCCAGAGTCCTTCTGATCGCTAGCTACAGGAGGCCCGGAAAAAGACTCTGAGAGGGCCATAACTCCTGCAGCCAAGGCAGTCCATGTCCCTGCACACTTGGTGCCACCAGGGTCCCTGCAAGCCAAGTAGCTGTGCCACCTTCAAGCTCAACTCTCAGGCAGAGCTGCCAAAGGCAAAAGAAGTCTTGCATCTAGGCATGTAGGGTTGCTTTGGTGGTGTCTAACTCTTTCCGACCCTGTAGACTGTGGCCTGCCAGGCTTCTCTGTCAGAGACAGGGTTCTCCAGGCAAGAATACTGAAGCACATTGGCCAATACTGGTTGCCATACCCTTCTAGAGCACTATATATCCTGCTGTCTTAGCCGCCAGCCCCTCTGAGTACCTGGTGTTGCTAGAACCCCTGCAACCCAAGCAAGCAGCTGCACCACCTGCACACCTGGCCCTCACAGGGGTAAACCCAAACCCTCCAGGGCAGCTTCAGGAGCTAAACCCCAGTAGAAGAACCACATGTAGAGGTGGAAATAAAACCACAGTTGAAACCCAGGGACAGTGTGGCTAAGGAAGAAGACCCAAAACCTTCCCACCAGCTGTACAAGCTGCAGATTAAATCCACATAATCAACTACACAGATCTGTGTTTATGAAATATATAAAAGACCATTGAGAGCTCCCACAAAAGAAAACACACTAGCTCTGATAGCTGTGGACATTGGCGGCAAGAACACACAGGAGTAGAACCAGATTAGAATCTGAGCTGCCCCCACAGCAGGTCCAGAAGTCAGCACAGTGTTGGGGGGCATCCTAGGGAGGTAAGGTGGACTGTGGACTGTGACTCCCAGCAAGAGAAAGGACTCTGACAGTAGTGACTCAAGAAAAACATGTATTATTCTTATTTTTTGACTTGTTCTAAAGATTCTTTTGAACTTTTTTCTTTTTTTCCCCCTCTTTTCCCCCTCAGTTGTAGTTGTCAATTTTATTGGCACTAAGAAATCCAATTAAGCTTTGAGCTTTCTTTTTTTCTCTCATTCACATTTTTTATTGTTGTCATAAAGCTCTGCCTCTACGTTGGGCTTTTGCAGTCCTGTGGAGTTTCTCTCTCTCTTTTTATTCTTTCTCTTTTTCTTTATTTTTAATTTTTTAAACCTATTATTCTTTTTTCTACATTTATTCCTTTGTTTGCCTTTCCTACCATTCTTTTCCTCTTGTAGTTAATCTTTAATGTATACAAATCTTCTTTATCTACCTCTGTTTAACTTTGCATATCTATTCTTCCTCTCTTCCCTTTCTCTCCTTTCCTCTCAAAATATTTGTAAGTTTTATTTTCATTGCTTTATTCCCCAGTTGGCACCTTGCTTTAGTTTTGTTTTCCAGTCGGTGCTTTAATCAGTTTTCTTCTGGTAGATATAATTTTTGGTTTCCTTTGTTTGCCTGGTCAGTCTATTGTACTTTATTTTTGTTGGACTGTTATGATTTTGATTATGGGTATACATGTATATGTGTATATTCAGTCACACTTTCTATTGTTGTTATAAACCTCTGAGTCTACTTTGGGCTTTTGCAGTTCTGTGGAGTTTTCCTTTTGTATTTTTTCTTTTTTCTTCTATTTTTTTTTTATTTTTAATTTTTAAAAACTATTGTTTTTTCTACATTTATTCATTTGCTTGCCTTTCCTACTGTTCTTTTCCCCACGCAGTTAATCTTT
>SJYX01013447.1:58767-70229 GCA_006410675.1 Oreotragus oreotragus
CCCTGGGATTTCTTTGGAAGGAATGATGCTAAAGCTGAAACTCCAGTACTTTGGCCACCTCATGCGAAGAGCTGACTCACTGGAAAAGACTCTGATGCTGGGAGGGATTGGGAGCAGGAGGAGAAGGGGACAACCAAGGATGAGATGGCTGGATGGCATCACTGACTTGATGGATGTGAGTCTGAGTGAACTCCGGGAGTTGGTGATGGACAGGGAGGCCTGGCGTGCTGTGATTCTTGGGGTCGCAAAGAGTCGGACACAATTCTTTGAGTGACTGAACTGAACTGAACTGAATGCCATAACAAACCACTTGTGGAAACTTTGTTCTGACCAGAGATCAAGCCCTGAGCCTTTGGAGTTGGAGCACTGACTCCAACACCCTAGACTACCAGAGAACTAACCCTAGGGAGTATCAAATAGTGAGAACATACACAAAGGAAACCACTTATATAAGACCCGGCATCACTCCCCCTACCAGTAGCACCCTGTGCAGGACGCCTCACCTAAACAACAAACAAAACAAAAATACAAACCAAATCATCAACAGACAGGATTACCACCTCACTCATCCTTCCCCATAAGAGGAAAAACAAACAAACACAAATACTCAGCACAAATCTCACCCTATACGAAGCTCACACAAACCACTGGACCAATCTTCAGTTCAGTTCAGTTCAGTCGCTCAGTCGTGTCCGACTCTTTGCGACCCCATGAATCACAGCACGCCAGGCCTCCCTATCCATCACCATCTCCCGGAGTTCACTCAGACTCACATCCATCGAGTCCGTGATGCCATCCAGCCATCTCATCCTCGGTCATCCCCTTCTCCTCCTGCCCCCAATCCCTCCCAGCATCAGAGTCTTTTGCAATGAGTCAACTCTTCGCATGAGGTGGCCAAAGTACTGGAGTTTCAGCTTTAGCATCATTCCTTCCAAAGAAATCTCAGGGCTGAGCTCCTTCAGAATGGACTGGTTGGATCTCCTTGCAGTCCAAGGGACTCTCAAGAGTCTTCTCCAACACCACAGTTCAAAAGCATCGATTCTTCGGCGCTCAGCTTTCTTCACAGTCCAACTTTCACATCCATACATGACCACAGGAAAAGGACCAATCTTAGGAGGGAAGAAACCAAAAGCAAGGACGAACTCAATCTTCTTCAAGAATTCAACTTTCCTTGAAACCTGGAAAAGGAGACCTCAAACACAATAACTTAAAAAAAATATTAATGACAAGGCAGAGAAATACTGCACAAATGAAGGAACAAGCTAGAAACACAAAAGTATAAATAAATGAAGAGGAAATAGGCAAACTACCTGAGAAATAATTCAGAATAATGATAGTAAAGATGATCAAAAACCTTGAAAACAAAATGGAGAAATGTAAGAATCAATTAGCAAAAATCTAAAAGAATTAAAGAATAAACACACAGAGACAAACAACACAATTACTGAAATTAAAAATACTCTAAAGGAATAAATAGCAGAATATCTGAAGCAGAACAAATCAGTGAGCTGGAAGATAAAATGGTAGAAATAACTTCTGAAAAGCAGTATAAAGTAAAAAGAATGAAAAGAGCTGAGGACAGTTTCAGAGACCTCTGGGACCATATCAAATGCACCAACATTAGAATTATAGGGGTCGCAGAAGAAGAATAGGAAAAGAAAGGGTACGAGAAAATTTTTGAAGAGATTATAGTTGAAAATTCCCCCAACATGGAAAAGGAAATAGGCACTGAAGTCCAAGAGGCACAATGAGTCCCATACAGGATAAACCCAAGAAGAAACACACCTAGACAAACACTAATCAAACTAAGGACGACTAAACACAAAGAAAGACTATTAAAAGCAGCAAAGGAGAAGCAACAAGTACCATACAAGGGAGACCCCATACACTTAACAGCTGATCTTACAGCAGAAACTCTGCATGCCAAAAGGGAATGGCAGGATATATTTAAAGTACTGAAAGGGAAAACTCTGCAACCAAGATTACTGTACCCAAAAAGGATCTCATTCAAATTGATGGAGAAATAAAAAGCTTTTCAGACAAGCAAAAGTTAAGAGCATTCAGTACCACTAAACCAACTTTACAACAAATGTTAAAGGGACTTATATAGTCAAGAAATACAACAGAAGAAAAAAATACCCAGAAAAATCAACCCCAAACAATTAAGAAAATTACAATCAGTTCAGTTCAGTTCAGTTGCTCAGTCGTGTCCGACTCTTTGCGACCCCATGAATCACAGCACGCCAGGCCTCCCTGTCCATCACCAACTACCGGAGTTCACTTAGACTCACGTCCATTGAATCCAGCCATCTCATCCTCTGTCGTCCAGTTAAAAACACATGTATCAATAATTATTTTAAATATAATGGATTAACTGCTCCAACCAAAAGACACAGACTGGCTGAATGGATACAAAAATAAGACCTATATATATGCTATCTACAAGAAACCCACTTCAGACCTCAAAAAAGATATAGACTGAAAGTGAGAGGATCGAAAAATATATCCCATGCAAATGGGAAGCAAAAGAAAGCTGGAGTAGCAATCCTTATACCAGAAAAACAGACCTTAAAATAAAGAAGATTACAAGAGATAAGGAAGGACACTACATAATGATCAAGGGATCAACCCAAGAGGAAAACATAACAATTGTAAATATCTATGCACCCAACATAGAAGCACCTCAATATATAAGACAAACACTAATGACATAAAAGGAGAAATTGACAGTAACACAATAATAGTGGGAGACTTTAACACCCCACTTACACCAATGGACAGAGCATTAAAACAGAAAATTAGTAAGGAAATACAAGTCTTAAATAATACATTAGATGAGATGGATCTCATTGACATCATTAGGACATTCCATCCAAATGCAGAAGAATACACCTTCTTCTCAAGTGCACATGGAACAGTCTCCAGAATAGACGACATCTTGGGTCACAAATCAAACCTCAGCAAATTTTAAAAAATTGAAACTGTGTCAAGCATCTTCTCTGACCACAGTGCTATGAGACTAGATATCAATTACAAGAAAAAAAAGTGTAAAAAACACAAACACATGGAAATTAAACAACACATTTCTAAATAACAAACAGGTTATTAAAGAAATTAAAAGGGAAATCGAAAAAATTCTAGAAACAAATGACAATGAAAACACAACGATTCAAAACCTATGAGATGCAGCAAAAGCAGCTCTAAGAGGGAAGTTTATAGGAATACAATCCTACCTCATGAAACAAGAGAAACATCAAATAGACAACCTAACTTTACACCTATAGCAATTGGAAAAAGAAGAACCAAAAAAAAAAATAGTAGAAGGAAAGAAATTATAAAGATCCAAGCAGAAATAAATGAAGAAGAAATAAAAGAAACAATAGTAAAGAATAATAAAACTAAAAGGTGGTTCTTTGAGAAAATAAACAAAATTGACAAACGTTTAGCCAGACTCATCAAGAAAAAAAAGAGAAGAATCAAATCAACAAAATCAGAAATGAAATAGGAGAGTTTACAACCGATAATGCAGAAATACGAAGGATTACAAGAGACTATTATGAACTATATGGCAATAAAATAGATAATCTGGAAGAAATGGACAGATTCTTAGAAAAGTTCAGTCTTCCAAGACTGAACCAGGAAGAAATAGAAATTATGAACAATTCAATTACAAGCACTGTAATTGAAGCTGTGATCAAAAATCTCCCAAAAAACAAAAGCCCAGGACCAGATGGCTTTACAGGATAATTCTATCAAACATTTAGAGAAGAGATAATGCTTATTTTTCTAACTCTTTCGAAAAGCTGCAGAAGAAAGAACACTTCCAAACACATTCTATGAGGCCACCATCACCCTGATACCAAAACAAGACAAAGACAACACAAAAAAGAAAATTACAGGCCAATATCACTGACGAACATAGATGCAAAAATCCTCAACAAAATTTTAGCTAACAGAATTCAGCAACACATCAAAAAGCTCATACACCATGATCAAGTTGGGCTTATTCCAGGAATGCAGGATTTTTCAATATATGTAAATCAATCAATGTGATACACCTTATTAACAAATTGAAAGATAAAAATCATATGATAATCTCAATAGATGCAGAAAAGGCCTTTGACAAAATTCAGCACCCATTTATGATTAAAACTCTTCAAAAAATGGGCATAGAAGAAACCTACCTCAACATAATAAATGCCATATATGATAGGCCTACAGCAAACATCATTCTCAATGATGAAAAACTGAAAGCATTGCTCCTAAGATCAGAAACAAGACAACAGTGTCCACTTTCACCACTATTATTCAACAGAGTTCTAGAAGTCCTAGCTATAGCAATCAGGGAAGAAAAAGAAATCAAAGGAATCCAGATCAGAAAAGAAGTAAGACTCTCACTGTTTGCAGATGACATGATACTGTAGATAGAAAAACCCTGAAGAGAGTATCAGAAAATTACTAGAGCTAATCACTTTCCTAATTAAGGAAAGTTTCAGGATACAAAATCAATACACAGAAATCATTTGCATTTCTATATACTAACAATGAAAAATTAGAAAGAGAAATTAAGGAATCAATCCCATTCACCATTCCAACAAAAATAATTAAATATCTAGGAATAAATCTACATAAGGAGACAAAGAACTGTACAAGGAAAAGTATAAGACACTAATGAAAGAAATCAAAGATGACATAAACAGATGGAGAGATATTCCATTTTCCTGAGTAGGAAGAATCAATATTGTGAAAATGACTATAGTACCAAATGCAATCTACAGATTTAATGCAATCCCTATCAAATTACCAATGGCATTCCTCACAGAACTAGAACAAAACATTTCACAATTCATATGGAAACACAAAAGACCCCAAATAGCCAAAGCAGTCTTGAGAAAGAAAATGGAGCTGGAGGAATCAACCTTCCTGACTTCAGATTATACTACAAAGCTATAGTCATCAAGACAGCATGGTACTGGCACAAAAACAGAAATATAGACCAGTGAAACAAGACAGAAAGCCCATAAATAAACCCATGTACCTATGGGTACCTTATTTTTTACAAAGGAGGCAAGAATATACAATGGGGCAAAGACAGCCTCTTCAATAAATGGTGCTGGGAAAACTGGCCAGCTACATGTAAAAGAATGAAATTAGAACACTTCCTAACACCGTACACAAAGATAAATTCAAAATGGATTAAAGACCTAAATGTAAGACTAGAAACTATAAAACTCTTATAGGAAAACACAGGCAGAACACTCGATGATGTAAATCAAAGCAAGATCCTCTATGACCCACCTCCTAGAGTAATGGAAATAAAAACCAAAGTAAACAAGTGGGACCTAATTAAACTTAAAAGCTTTTGCAGCAAAGGAAACTATAAGCAAGGTAAAAAGACAACCTTCAGAATGGAAGAAAATGATAGCAAATGAAACAACTGACAAAGGATTAATTTCCAAAATATACAAGCAGCTTATACAACTCAATGCCAGAAAAACAAACAACCCAATTAAAAAGTGGGAAAAAGACTTAAACAGACATTTCTCCAAAGACATACAGATGGCTAACGAACACATGAAAAGATGCTCAACATCGCTAATTATTAGAGAAATGCAAATCAAACCTCACACCAGTCAGAATGACCCTCATGAAAAAGTCTACAAACAATAAATGGTGGAGAAAAGGGAACGCTCAGGCACTGTTGGTGGGAATGTAAAGTGATATAGCCGTTATGGAAGACAGTATGGAGATTCCTTAAAAAGCTAGGAAAAAAACCACCATATGACCCAGCAATCCCACTCCTTGGCATATACTCTGAGGAAACCAAAATTGAAAGAGACCCATGTATCCCATTGTTCACTGCATCACTATTTACAATAGCTAGAACATGGAAGCAACCTAGATGTCCATCGACAGATGACTGGATAAAGACGTTGTGGTACACATGCACAATGGAATATTACTCAGCCATAAAAAGGAACACATTTGAGTCAGTTCTAATGAGGTGGATAAACCTAGAACATATTTTACAGAGTGAGTCAGAAAGAGAAAGATAAATAACATATTCTAATACATATATATGTAATCTAGAAAGATGGTACTGAATAATTTATTTACAGGGCAACAATGGAGAAACAGACATACAGAGTAGACATATGGACACGGGGAGAGGGGAGGAGAGGGTGAGATGTATAGAAAGAGTAACATGGAAGTTTACATTACCACATGTAAAACAGACAGCCAGTGGGAATTTGCTGTATGGCTCAATAAACTCAACAGGGGCTCTGTATCAACCTAGAGGGGTGGTATGGGGAGGGAGATGGGAGGGAATTGCAAAAGGAAGGGGATTAATGTATACCTATGGCTGATTCATGTTGAGGTTTGACGTAAAACAGAAAAATTCTATAAAGCAATTATCTTTCAATAAAAAATAAATTTTTTAAAAGAAGGGATATATGTATACACATAGCTAATTCCCTTTGCTGTACACTAAAAACTAACACAGCATTATAAAGCAACTATACTCCAATAAAAATGAATTAAAAAAAAAAAGAGCCAGAAATGAGAAAGACATAAAGCCAAGATGTCATTGTGTGTGTAGGCTCTTTTTTTAAATTAATTTTTATAGGAGTATAACCATTTACAATGTTGTGTTAGTTTTTGCTGTACAACAAAATGAATCAGCTTCATACATATCCACTCTTTTTGAGATTCTTTTTTCTATATTGTTCATTACAAACTACTGAGTTCCCTGTGTTATACAGTAAGTCCTTATTAGTTATCTATTTTATATATAGTAGTGTGTATATGTTAATCCCAATCTCCCAATTTACTCCACCCTCCTTAACCTCTTTTAACTATAAGTTTGTTTTCTATGTCTGTGAGTCTACTTCTTTTTTTTGTAAATAAGTCCATTTGTACCTTCTTTTTATTTTTTAGATTTCACATATAAGTGATATCACATGTTTGTCCTTCTCTGCCTAACTTACTCACTATGACCATTTCACTCACTAAGACAATCTCCAGGTGTGCTCTTTGTCACTGTGTTAATTCTTTGTCACTGGCTGTGCTCTTTGTCACTCTCTCTCTTCTCCATCTACCCCAGGTCTAGAAAATAGTCATGATGAAGCTAAGTGAACCCTTGATGGGAATAAACTGCCTAAACACTATTTATCAGGGCCCCAAATAAATGCAGCAAACATTCTGTCATTTTCAACTAATGCCCCTAGTCTCTACTCCTTCTAGTATTCCCCCTAAACCCCTGTGATAATAGCCCACACTCTGACTTTCAATGTAAGACAATCATACTTACAGACTTTCAGAGAGAGTCTGGTATAGCTTCTAGGAGTATTCACTGAATTTAGCCCCCAGGATTTAATCTATGACTCTAAATTTCAAAGTATACTTGTGAATTATAAACATAATTTTATTTCTAATATTCATAATAATGTCAGTTAATCTTATTTGAATGCTACTATATGCCCCACATTATACAAATAGCTTTATATAGGTTTTTCCTCTTTAATCTTCATAACAACCCAATATATAATAATCTCCATTGTATGAAGAGAAACCCAAAGCAGAGAGAATTTAGGTAAATTTCCCAAGATTGCACAGCTATCAAGGGACAGAAATGGTGTGCCATCTAGGCAGGCTAACTCCAAATCATTCC
Source organism: Oreotragus oreotragus (assembly GCA_006410675.1). NCBI lineage: Eukaryota > Metazoa > Chordata > Mammalia > Artiodactyla > Bovidae > Oreotragus > Oreotragus oreotragus. The sequence continues at coordinate 66,440 of SJYX01013447.1, forward strand.
CTCTAAACCCTGATGCTCAACTTCTTCTCATGAGTAAACCAAAAACCTCAATTATTGAGAAATGGAGCAAGTAAAAGCAAAGAAATAATTCATAAAGGTCCTGCTTTTTCTTGCTTGTGTGGTACATGAATATGTCCTCTGGAACATGACTGTCTCAGTTCAAAGCCCTGCTCTGCCTCTAAACAGCGATGTGCCTGTGAGCAAGCATTTAACCTCAGTAAAGTCTCAGTCTCCTCGTCTGCAACATATGGATGATAACTAGCACTGACAGAACACTATGTATTCCATGTACTTTGCATATATCAGTTCAGTTCAGTCACTCAGTCGTGTCCAACTCTTTGTGACCCCATGAACCACAGCACGCCAGACCTCTCTGTCCATCACCAACTGCTGGAGTCTACCCAAACCCATGTCCATTGAGTCAGTGATGCCATCCAACCATCTCATCTTGTGTTGTCCCCTTCTCCTCCTGCCGTCAATCTTTCCCAGAATAAGGTTCTTTTCAAATGAGACATCTCTTCACATCAGGTGGCCAAAGTATTGGAGTTTCAGCTTCAACATCAGTCTTTCCAATGAACACCCAGGACTGATCTGCTTTAGGATGGACTGGTTGGATCTCCTTGCAGTCCAAGGGACTCTCAAGAGTCTTCTCCAAAACCATGCTGCTGCTACTGCTAAGTCGCTTCAGTAGTGTCCGACTCTGTGACAAAAGCCACCAGGCTCCCCCGTCCCTGGGATTCTCCAGGCAAGAACACTAGAGTGGGTTGCCATCTCCTTCTCCAATGCATCAAAGTGAAAAGTGAAAGTGAAGTCGCTCAGTCATGTCCGACCCTCAGCGACCCCATGGACTGCAGCCTTCCAGGCTCCTCTATCCATGGGATTTTCCAGGCAAGAGTATTGTTGCCGTCCAACAACATATATGGATACATTTAATTCTATGAATTAGTAACTGAGTGACTGAACAACAAAGTAACTGTTATTATCCTTGTTGCTGTTGTTGTAATTGTTGTTGTTGTTGAGTTGCTAACTTGTGTCTGACTCTTTGTGACTCCATGGACTGCAGCACGCCAGGCTTCTCTATCCTTTACCATCTCCCGGAGTTTGCTCAAACTTATGTTCATTGAGTCAGTGATGCCATCCAACCATCTCATCCTCTGTTACCCTCTTCTCCTGCCCTCAGTTTTTTGCAGCATCAGGTTCTTTTCCAGTGAGTCAGCTCTTCATCTCAGTGGCCAAAGTGTTGGGGCTTCAGCTTCAATCCTAAAGGAAATCAATCCTGAATATTCAATGGGAGGACTGATGCTGAAGCTGAAGTCCAATACTTTGGCCACTTAATGCGAAGACCTGACAGATTACAAAAGACCCTGGGAAAGACTGAAGGCAGAAGGAGAAGTGGGTGACAGAGGACGAGATGTTTGGATGGCATCACCAACTCAATGGACAAGAGTTTGAGCAAGCTCTGGGAGATGGTGAAGGACAGGGAAGCCTGGCGTGCTGCAGTCCAAGGCTTAAAATATTCAGTAAAACATGTCATAAACAAATGAGCTGTCATCCAGGGTTTGCTGTTCAATTTATAGAGCAGAGTGTAGATTTAACATAATTCTTAAGGACCTTAGGATTTTCAGATGATAAATGAGCATTGGCTTCAAATTAAAGTCACTAGCTGCATTAGCCTTTAATAGAGTCAGCCTGCCCTGTGAAGCTTTTAAGCCAGTCATTGACTTCTCCGATCTAGCCATGAAAGTACTAGATGGCATCTTCTTCAAATAATAAAACATTTTTTTTCTACATTGAAAATCCGTTGTTTAGTGTGGCCACTTTCATTGCTGTCTCTTATACACATCTCATGGACTGCAGCACACCAGGCTTCTCTATCCTTTACCATCTCCCGGAGTTTGCTCAAACTTATGTTCATTGAGTCAGTGATGCCATCCAACCATCTCATCCTCTGTTACCCTCTTCTCCTGCCCTCAGTTTTTCGCAGCATCAGGTTCTTTTCCAGTGAGTCAGCTCTTCATCTCAGTGGCCAAAGTGTTGGGGCTTCAGCTTCAATCCTAAAGGAAATCAATCCTGAATATTCAATGGGAGGACTGATGCTGAAGCTGAAGTCCAATACTTTGGCCACTTAATGCGAAGACCTGACAGATTACAAAAGACCCTGGGAAAGACTGAAGGCAGAAGGAGAAGTGGGTGACAGAGGACGAGATGTTTGGATGGCATCACCAACTCAATGGACAAGAGTTTGAGCAAGCTCTGGGAGATGGTGAAGGACAGGGAAGCCTGGCGTGCTGCAGTCCAAGGGGTGGTGAAGAGTCGGACACGACTGAGTGACTGAACAACAACAACGCTGGATCTCCTCGCTGTCCTAGGAAATCTCAGGAGTCTTCTCCAGCACAATTCAAAAGCACCAATTCTTTAGTACTCAGTCTTCTTTATGATCTGACTACTGGAAAAATCATAGCTTTGACTAAATGGACCTTGGTGGCCAAGTGATATCTTTGCTTTTTAATATACTAAGTTTGTCACAGCTTTTCTTCCAAAGGGTGTCTTTTAATTTTATGGCTGCAGGCACCCTCCACAGTGATTTTGGAGCCCAAGAAAATAAAATCTGCCGCTGTTTCCACTTTTTCCCCATTTATTTGCCATGATACTTAATGATACTTAAGTAATAGTAGAACTAAATGTTTTAATGTATGTAAAACATGTGCTTTTTTTTTGAGGGGGGGAGGTTCCTTTTCTTTTTTCCAGATAAGGCTTTACTGGAGCTTGTGGTACAGTACAAGGAGGGTGAAACAAGGAACAGATTCCCTTGTTTGCTCCATGGGGTGGGGAAAGCCAGTTCCTTATATGGTTTGAGACTAGGGGAGGGTCCAGTTGTCATGACCACTGGAGGAGTGGCTTAACACATGTAAAGAACTCTGAATGATGACTGACATTGCATAATCAATAAATGTTAGCCATCAGATATATCACCACATACACTGAAACTTCATAACACATTTTTATAATCATAACCATCATCATAACAGTCTCTTTGGGAGGCTGCACCAAATCAGGGGGTAATCTAGCTTCCAACAATGCTTTAGTACAGTAGAAATTTATAAAATAATAACAATAAAAAATGACTAAGAACATGGCTCTATGATACTGGTTAAAGAACACCTCTGCATACAAGCTGCCCAGGTTGGAAGATCAGCTTTGCTGTGTCCTTGGACTAGTGACTTAACCTGTCTGTGTCTGTTTATTCACCTGTGAAGTGAAGATAATAAAAATGCCCGCCCTTAAAGAGTTGCAAAATGAGGATAATAATAATATTTGCTTTCTAGGATTATGAAGTTCAAATAAGATAATATTTATGACATATTTATTAAAAAGTTTGGCAGATACTGAAAATACAGTTACCTAGCAATAATAATAGTAGTAGTGCTACTACATAACTCAGTATATCTTGTGACTGTTTTCCTCACAGGATTATTGCCCCAAGGGACTCAATGGAGCACATATGACATAGGGATAGCATTTGATTTAAAATAAAACCAACACTCTGCATGAAGATCCAATAACTCTATTTCTTGAAGTTTGAGAAGACGTAAAATATGTTTCAGCCCTCTTTCAATCACATCTCACCATCAGTGATCTAAAATGGAAAACTTCCTAGAGTATTAGCATTGACATATGTATACTATCATGTAAGAAATGAATTGCCAGTCTATGTTCAATGCAGGATGCAGGATGCTTGGGGCTGGTGTATGGGGATGATCTGGAGGGAAGATGTGGGGTGGGAGGTGGG
>SJYX01013447.1:75935-92178 GCA_006410675.1 Oreotragus oreotragus
AGCATTGAAATATGTATACTATCATGTAAGAAATGAATTGCCAGTCTATGTTCAATGCAGGATGCAGGATGCTTGGGGCTGGTGTAGGGGGATGATCTGGAGGGATGATGTGGGGTGGGAGGGTTGGGGGGGGCGATTCATGTTTGGGAGTTCGTGTACACCCATGGCAGATTCATGTCAATGTATGCCAAAACCAATAGAGTACTGTAAAGTAAAATAAAGTAAAAAATTTTAAAAAAAATTTTTTTTTAAGTGATAGTCCCTCTGTATTGTTCATCTCAAGGCCATTACCATATGGACTGGAAGAAAATTAAAAGGGGGTCTAGTCCCTGGCTGTCAGAGAAGGCAATGGCAACCCACTCAAATACTCTTGCCTGGAAAATCCTGTGGATGGAGGAGCCTGGTAGGCTGCAGTCCATGGGGTCGCTAAGAGTTGGACAAGACTGAGCAACTTCACTTTCACTTTAATATATTCCAATAAAAATAAAATATGGATGAGGAAGAAACATAAAACAGGCAGTCAAATGGTCTGAACCATTTAAATCTAAGTCATAGATTCATGTGGATTCAGTATACTATTTAAGTTTTTCATTGGAAGAATTGATGCTGAAGCTGAAGCTCTAATACCTTGGCCACCTGATGTGAAGAGCCAGCTCCTTAGAAAAGACCCTGATTCTGGGAAAGATTGAAGGCAGGAGAAGGGGACAACTAAGGACGAGATGGTTGGATGGCATCACTAACTCAATGGACATGAGTGTGAGCAAACTCTGGGGGTTGATGAAGGACAGGGAAGCCTGGCATGCTACAGTCCATGGGACTGCAAAGAGCTGGACATGACTGAACAACAATAATTTTGCATATGTTTTTAAGACTATTAAAAAATAATATAACTTTCTATTAAACATTCTAAAGATAAAATAAAGATGCTTTCAGATCAAGAAGTAAGTTTGGCATTTTCTGTATCATGAGTTTGATTATGGGGGTGGTAATTATCCAAAATCACTGCAGATGGTGACTGCAGCCATGAAATTAAAAGACGCTTACTCCTTGGAAGAAAAGTTATGACCAGCCTGGATAGTATATTCAAAAGCAGAGACATTACTTTGCCAACTAAGTTCCGCCTAGTCAAGGCTATGGTTTTTCCTGTGGTCATGTATGGATGTGAAAGTTGGACTGTGAAGAAAGCTGAGCGCTGAAGAATCGAGGCTTTTGAACTGTGGTGTTGGAGAAGACTCTTGAGAGTCCCTTGGACTGCAAGGAGATCCAACCAGTCCATTCTGAAGGAGATCAACCCTGGGATTTCTTTGGAAGGAATGATGCTAAAGCTGAAACTCCAGTACTTTGGCCACCTCATGCGAAGAGTTGACTCATTGGAAAAGACTCTGATGCTGGGAGGGATTGGGGGCGGGAGGAGAAGGGGATGACTGAGGATGAGATGGCTGGATGGCATCATGGAATCGATGGACGTGAGTCTGAGTGAACTCCGGGAGATGGTGATGGACAGGGAGGCCTGGCGTGCTGCGATTCATGGGGTCGCAAAGAGTCGGACACGACTGAGCGACTGAACTGAACTGAACTGAACTCTAGTTCTGAGAGTAAAGAATTCACCTGTAACGCAGGAGAGCCTGGTTTGATTCCTGAGTCATAAAGATCCACTGGAGAAGGGATAGCTACCCACTCCAGTATTTTTGAGTTTCCCTGGTGGCTCAGACAGTAATAGAATGTGCCTGCAATGGGTGGAGACCTGGGTTCCATCCCTGGGTTGGGAAGATCCCCTGGAGGAGAGCACAGCAACCCACTCTGGTATTCTTGTCTTGAGAACCCCCATGGACAGAGGAGCCTGACAGGTTACAGTCCATGGGGTCACAAGTTTCAGCCTATCTAAGCTTTTAATGTGCCTTCCTCACCAAGCTTAATCATTTCTAGTGTTGATTTAAAATGAGAGACATGAAACTTCTTTTGAACATCTGAACCCCTAGTGGTCACTGTAGGGTTATTAACTGATCTAATTTCAACACTTCTGTGTCCTGGGGAGTAGAGAGGCCAGAGAACAGGGAGTATGACAGAGTACTGGCCAATTTGATGAAGTAGCCAAAACACACACATTTATCAATTAAGTTCACCATCCTATATGGGTGCTGTTCCTGGCATGCAGGAACAGTTATAACTGTAACAACAAAGATCACTGATCAAGGACCACCACAACAAATATAATAATACTGTAAAAGTTTGAAATATTGTGAGAATCATCAAAATGTGACACAGCAACACTAAGGGAACAAATGCTGCTGGAAAATTGGTGCCAATAGAATTGCTCAATATACAATTGCTTCAAACTTGCCTGCAATGCAGGAGACATAAGAGATGCAGGTTTAACCCATGGGTCAGGAAGATCCCCTGGAGGAGGGCATGGCAACCCACGTCAGTATTCTTGCCTGGAGAATCCCATGGCAGAGGAGCCTTGCAGAATACAGTCCATAGGGTCGCAAAGAGTTGGACATGACTGAAGTGACTCAGCATGCACAAGTTGCCATAAGTCTTCAATTTGTGAAGAACACAATATCCTGAAGCACAACAGAGTCTAGTGCAATGAAAGGAGATGTGCCTATGAGTCAATCATGTAGACACTATCATTATCATTTTTAACAAATAAGGAAACCAATGCTTAGATATAACTTAATTAAGATCACGGAGTCAGAAAGAGAAAATGACCCCATGTATGAGTAATTGTAAAGCTCATCTTATTCCTAGCATTCTCAGAGCACGTGATGGTAGGCCAGTTATATATAACAGAGCACGTGATGGTAGGCCAATTTTCTAAGTGAGGAAACCAAAAATCAAAGAGTAAAAATGCTTTTCTAGTGTATACTAGAGCCAAAACTTGAATTTAGAGTTTTCTACCACATTACAGTTGATACTACCTAAAGAGAAAAATTTGTAATAGTGTTTTCACTGATAGAAAATCTGTGACATTCCAGAGACTGAGCTTAAGTTAATAAAAATAATGTGTTTTCTTCCTTTTCTTTCTTTTTTTTAACCTTTTTGGCTCATTGGTAAATAGATTTTGTAAGTTTATTTTATTTGTAAATTCAACTATTGTCCTAAAAGTACAAAGGGATATAATTGGGATAAACTAAAAACATAATAAATGAACTAAAAATATATCATTTTCACAAGGGAAACCACAGTTTTCTAGGCTGCATTCCCTAGAGCTAGAGAATATACTTATAATGAGCTTTCAGTAATCACATAAATTGAAAAGCTAACCCTGTAATGCCTGATAGTGATCTAAACTACTTAGCTATGTTTTGCATTATACCACAAAACAGTGGTTTGTTCATGAAATGTAACAAAATATCATGTGTTACTCATACTTTGGCCTTAGGCTTACATGTGCTGAAACCATAATCCCCAACGTATTTCAGAGTATGTTTGGACAACCCAAGTTACTCTATGAAAATGACCCAAAAGGAAAACACTATTCCATTAAAAACACAAATTGCTAAGAGTTAAATGTTTAAGTATTGCCTAGAGTGTATAAAGAAGATTTAAAATACAGTGCCCAATTTCCCCACTTAAAAAAAATTTTTTTAAGGAATATTCAGAAACCATACAGGAAAGTTGTAAATTAGCTATATCCTCATCTACTTCATATATGTTGCATTATGTAATATGGAAGAAACGAGATACTATATCCCAACAAAGAACAGCTTGAGACCAAGAGCTTCAGATTTAGAGAGAAAGGGATCATGCTGTCTGCTAAATATGGAAGACTTGTCAAGGTAATATCAAGGATTAACATTAGACATGACAGTTTTAGATTCTGAAGTCAAGCTACCTGAAGCCCATCTTGAGAATGTTTGTGGATATTATTTAGGGTGTATATTCTCTAAAGACAGTGCTGTTGTGTTAAGAATGTGAATGATGGGATCAGACAGAAACTATTGGGTTGGCCAAAAATTTTGTTCAGGTATGTTTCCATAACATCTTTAACTTATTTTTAATTCGAGGATAATTGCCTTACAATGTTGTGTTGGTTTCTGCCATACAACAGCATAATCAGCCCTAAGTATACATATGTCCCCTCCTTCTTGAAACTCCTTTCCACCCCCCACCCCATCACATCCCACCCCTCTACGTTGTCACAGAGTACTGGGCTGAGCTCCCTGCATTATGCAACAACTTCTCACTAGCCATTTATTTTACATATGACAACGTATACGTGTCAGTGCTACTCTCTCAATTCCTCCCACCTTCTCCTTCCCCAACTGTGTCCACAAGTCTGTCCTCTATGTCTCTCTCCTGGTACCCTGAAAACAGGTTCATCAGTACCATCTTTCTAGTTTCCACATACATGTGTTTAATATATATTTGTTCTTCTCTTTCTCACTTACTTCACTCTCTATAAGGCTCTTGGTTGGCCCACCTCAGCAGAACTGACTCAAACTCATTATTTTTTCCATATCATTTCATGATACATTTGAAGCCCAATTCTGTAATTCACAAGGTCTATGACCTTAAGAAAATAACTTCACCCCTCTGAGCCTTAATTTTCTCTTTTCTTACATATGCAGTACTCAAATACTACTCACTTCCTTGGCAGGGTTGGGAGGATTAAAAGAGATGGCATATGTAAAATACTTAGCAAATTTCTTAGCAGTGAGTGAGCAGTCAGCAAGTTTTAGCTACTACTACTACTATGATTATTATTGATATCTAGTGAGTAATCCTTATGTTCTTAGTTACCTAACACAATGCACATAAATATAAACGAATCAATAATGTTCGCTAACTAAACTTAGTTTTATGGCTAATGGTTTCAAATTTTACACTACTCCATGTAATTACAAATCAAACTTTTAAAACACCATTATTTAAACTCAGAAATACTGGGTTAGTCATCATATAAGACTGGGAAATCTAAGTTAAACAAAATCAGTACTTTCTTTTCTGCAGAACTTCTCTGACCCTTTAATGTGACAATGTGAGTTATGAATCCCCTAAAGAGGCATAAGATACAGCTTGCAGTGCTTCTTAAAATTTACTGGGCAGTTTCCTCATCTATAAAACATAAGATTTTACAGCATAATCTCTAAATTCCTCCCTCCTCATTAAGAGATTAGAATTCTAGGCATTTTTTTAGAACCAGTTATGCCTGTGAATATAGATTTTAAAATGAAGGGACTTCCCTGGTGGTCCAGTGGCTAAGATTCCTCATTCCTAATGTAGGGGGCCTGGGTTCAATCCCTGGTCAGAAAACTAGACCCCACATGACACAACTAAGACCTGGTGCGGGCAAATAAATAAAAATAAATAAATATTTTATTAAATAAAAAATAAATCCATTGATTTTAAGAAAATAAACGTTGATTCCCTCAAGATCAGAAGAAATTAGATCTTTTTCCATTTTCCCATCCCAAATGCCACCCAAAATGAACCCAATCTTTTTTTAAATGGAAATGCACAATGTGACCCCAATCTTTGACACTTTATCACATTTATGGCTTAATCGAGGCTTAACCTATATAGACCAAGTTCATGCAGAGTTTATTTTTAAGCCGTTTCTGATTTAATATGGTTTTTTGAAAACATACATTGACATAAATCCAAGATGCTAAAGCTAATGAACTCCACAAAGAAGATTCAAGACTCTATCATGTAGAAGTACATTAAAAAAAATAATAATAAAACTTACTTCTGAATAAGTTTCTCATTAAGAGCCAAAACCCACATCCTTGACAATATTTAATATTTAAAAAGGAGGTATTAAAATAGTCACCTCACTCTACTAAGTAAAATAGAACATGAAATGTTCCAAGTTTGCTTCTATCCCCCTGTCTCTATAAAGACTCTTTGTGGCATTCTCACTGGTTCCTCAGACTCAAGCTGGTGAGTCCCAAATCTTCTCCATTAGCCATTGCCTCTCTTTGAGCTCAAGACTCATCTTTCCATACCCATATACAGGGGGTATCCTTACATACAGTCATCTCAAACTCATGACTATGAGTCATTTTCTGCTCACCCTGGTATCACTGTTGAATCTGCTAGTCAAGCCTTCCTCCTTTCATCCATCTTTTTCATTCTCTATACCCAATGGATTTCTTCAGTTTTCCAATTAATCCCTTCCCCTGGATCTCCACCCTCATTCCTTTTTCTTTTCTATTGCAACAGTTTGTTAAATAGCCTCCTGTTGGTATTTTGACATTCCTTTACCCCTTATCCATTTTCTACTGTCTAGAGATATTTCTAAACTGAAGGGTAAGGACTTCCCTGGTTCAGTGGTTAAGAATTCTCCTGCCAATGCAGGGGACACAGGTTCAATCTCTCACAGGGAAACTAAGATCCCACATGCTTTGGGGCAACTAAGCCCACACTCCCCAGTGAAAGATCCTGTATGCTGCAACTAAGACCCAATGCAGCCAAAATTAAATAAAAAATTTTAAATGGAGAGCAGTCATTGTATTCTCCTGGTTACAGTGCTCCCATGACTTCCCATATCCAGCTGAATAAAATCCCATCTGCTTAGCATGTTGATTAAGGCCCTTCATAAGTGAAAGAAGTGAAAGTGAAGTCACTCAGTTGTGTCCGACTCTTTGTGACCCCATGGACTGTAGCCTACCAAGTTCCTCTGTCCATGGGATTCTCCAGGCAAGAATACTGGAGTGGGTTGCCATTTCCTTCCCCAGGGGATCTTCCTGACCCAGGGATCAAACTCGGGTTTCCCGCATTGGAGGCAGACGCTTTAACCTCTGAGCCACCAGGGAATAAGCTGGCTCTAAACTACCACTCTAGGCTTGCTCCACTCTCCACTTCATGGACTTCAGCCCCTCAACAGGGTCTGCTTTCCTGAGTCACACACAGGACCACTCCTTTACTCTACCACCTACTATCTGCTGTTGACCACTTTGCCCGACACGCAAACACACAAACATCTCTCAGTATTCACCATTCTAACCTATGAGGTATACCTTAACTTCTGTACCTTTGTAGCGCTGTTATCTCAACCTCAGTGCTTTCCAAACAACTTGTCCCTTTTCTTATTAATTTTAAAGCTCTTTTTCCTCGATTTTTGACTGTGCTTCATGGCATGCAGGGTTTTACCCTGATCAGGGATTGAACCCTGTGCCAACTACAGTGGGGGTGCAGTCCTATCTACTGGACTGCCAGGGAAGTCCCATTAATGCCCTTTTATATAAGGTCTCCCTCTGGACTGAGCTTCTCGGTTATCCAAGTGTCTCTTTCATCCTCCATCGCCTAGTGCCCTGCACAACCCTGCACAGTGCCTGGTATATATAATGCTTGTTGAATCACAAAAAAATAAGTAAGCACATGAAATTCAAAAGAAGTTTTAATCCCTGAAATTGGAATATTTATATATATATAAAGTGTTCAAATACATCAAAAGTCTTCTAAGGCAAAGAGAAGAAACAGGTGGGTATGGAATTGACCCGGGTGGAACGTAAAATGAGTTCTTGTTTGTTTTCTCAGATCAGACTTGAAATGCTCAACAACCTAACTCTCTGTATTCATGACCACCGTCTTGCACCAGCATAGTATCGCTCCTGAGAAGAAAATCTGCCCCTGAAAACGCATTTCAAAAGCTTGAAATGCGTTAATGTGGTGGCGGCAGGTGTTGCTCTGCCCAGCAGAGGGCGCATAGCCCCCAACACCGAGTTAAGGCGGGTCAAGGAAGCCCGCGGGGCGGGGGTGAAGTTGTTCAAGGAGCCATAGCCTCCAAATCCAGGTCAACGCACTGACCTCCTGTCCTCGCCTGCTCCCCAGCACTCTGTTCTATTCTTCCCACTCACAATGAGGTGTTAGTGAACTTCCAGATATCAAGCACACCAGTTTTGCAGTAAATGGGAAGAGGGCAAAGGGGAGGCTGTTCACTGAGGGGTGTGATAATTTCTTGGAAAAGGAAACTTTAACTCACTCCTACTGAGCATCATGGCTTACAGAAAGCATCTCAAACTGGTTCTATCTTACAATCTGATTCCTTTCCTTTGAAAGTGGATAGGGGATTCAAAATGTCCCTCCCTCAACTGGAAGGAAAATGATTTTCTGCCCTTAATGATTTAGCATAGATATTTTAGGCTTCAGAAGGGTTACACTAAGGTCATCAAGCTATTAAAAGGATGAATGGGGGTAAACTCCTTCCCTTGAATATATATTTACATTTTATGAGGGATAACTAGTAGAAGAGGAGGGGAAAATATGCCATCCTTTCACATTCTAAAGACAGATGCTTCTCTTGTCCAACCTCAGAGTAAGGGCCAGTGATCTGGGAAGACAAACTGAAACTTAATAATAAACCAGATTCAAGTCACTCTCAAGGAACCCACAACCATCCCCACTGTGCTTTGTTTGAGGAGAACAAAGTAACATCACTGTTCTTATGGGGAGCTTGTTTGTCTGCAATTAACCCCAAAACCTGTTGAGAGGAGGCAAACAGAAAAAACTACTTGTTAACACCAAGAAAGGGCACACAGAGTATTATCTTATCCCTTCAAAATACACCTCAGGCAGAGAGGAGACATCTTCATGGAATCTTGTCCCTGCATTGAGGAGGCCCTGTTCTCTCCTGTGCAAGGGTCTAGGAAGCAGAATGGGGACTGACTGATAGAAGGCTGTGGGTGCTTCCAGCTACCTGGAGAAGACAGTAGAGAGCTGGGGAGTAGTGAAGGACCACCATTTATACAGACTGCAAGTGCTAGAACCATCTAAACTTAGAATAAAATCTCAAGGGAACTGACTTGCAATCCTACTTTTCAATATAGAAGTATCATTTCTTATACAGGAACTTAATTTTAATCTCACAAATATTTTTGGCTTTGCTAATTGTTGAAACCATCACACAAGATTCTGCTAGGAATTCTGAGATGAATAAAATGCAATCTCTGTCTTCTAGAAACTCATAGACTACTTCAAGTAAAAAGGAAAACACTTTTTTGCTAATGGGTTATCTTGGGCAAATAAAAATACTAACAAAATTACTTTTTTAATTATGTATTTGGGTGGTGGAGTGGTAAAGAATCTGCCTGCCAATGCAGGAGGCCTAAGTGATGTGGGTTCTATCCCTGGGGTGGGAAGATTCCCTAAAGAAGAAAATGGAAACCCACTCTAGTATTTTTGCCTGGGAAATTCCATGGACAGAGGACTCTGTCCACGGGTCACAACTGAGAGATGGACACAACTGAGTGACTAATACTTTCACACTTTCTGAGTAAATATATACCCATAGCTTAAGAATAGACCTATAATTAAGTCTTGTATTATAACAGACAAGATTGGGGGAGAAAGGAATACTAATTCACTCAATAAAGTTGAGCTGCGATTATCCAAAGGTGAACCCATGCTTAAAATCCTCAGTACTGTGGTATGAAGAGGTCTATGAAATAAATTAACATTTTTAGTTCCAGTGCAAAATTGAAATAGTTTGTTTATAAAAGGCTGAAGGAAGTATTTCTAATTTAATATGCTAGATGTTTTAAATGAAAACTTTTGGGCAAAGGGCAATTCTGGATTTTTAAATACACTGAATTTGGCCATTTGAATGTTTAGATCATATTTTGCAGGATATTTTTACAGGCTTGGGCTTTCTTCGGCAGAGGGGCTGCCATTCAATACTGGAAGGGAAAAGAGTGAGGTTACTGTGATCCTCCACATCATGGAATTTTGTGTTAATGAACCACAATGTGAGCCAAGGTTTTGTGTGGTTAACATCATTATTTCCATAACAGACTCAAACCCTACAGAAAAATGCTTCAAAGCAGTATAATTTTGTCACTCAGAAATCCACTGCACTAACACCACATAGATTTGTGGCGAAGACATATGTACTTGGTGGTTACAGTCCACAAGGGCAGCCTGGTGTCCACAGGTCCACAATTTCTCCCTGTGGTTCCTGATCAAATGAGTTAGGAGCTTCAGTCAGCACAACATAGAAGATAAATGTGAATAACAAGGAAATTTTAGAGTGTACCTCCAGAGGTAACACACTACATATTTTCAGTTTCTGCAATTATTACCCTGAAAGCTATTTGCTTCTTTTCATATCATCCAAGGTCAGGATCCTTCATATGGGTTTGGATTTGTTTGTTTCTCTAATATCATGCTGCTGGTGCTGCTGCTGCTGCTGCTAAGTCGTGTCCGACTCTGTGCGACCCCATAGACAGCAGCCCACTGGGCTCCCCCATCCCTGGGATTCTCTAGGCAAGAATACTGGAGTGGGTTGCCATTTCCTTCTCCAGTGCATGAAAGTGAAAAGTCAAAGTGAAGTCATTCAGTCGTGTCCGACTCTTAGCGACCCCATGGACTGCAGCCTACCAGGCTCCTCCGTCCATGGGATTTTCCAGGCGAGAGTACTGGAGTGGGGTGCCATTGCCTTCTCCACTAATATCATGAGCAGTTCTGAATTTCATGTAAATATGTCGCCTAAAAAAAACACAGCCCCTTTCTCCTCTTCTATACTAGAATTGGCTTCAGATTCATAGAATGTCATGTATGTTGCTATACTAAAATGACAGTGATACATGCTGTTTCAACCAAGAAATACTGGAGCAGAGTATTGAACATAAGTCCTAAAAAATGTACTTAAACACTACGCATATCAAAGTAAAGACGGATTTTTTTTTTTTTCAGGTCAAGAGAGCACTTTATTCAACATTTGAAACTGTCTTTAATCAAGAGAATTTTGAGCTCCATCCTCACTCGATGGGCATACCTTTAAACACATGAACTCTTATTTAGTTGAACCTAATCCACAAATCTTAGGAGGAAAAACACCTCGACCTTGATTCTTTAGAAATTCTGAATGTGCATATCTCTTGACAAAGAAAAGAAAATTGAAATTATTTACAAAACAGAAACAGACTCACAAACATAGAAAACAAAATTATGGTTACTAAAAGGAAGAGTGCTGCTGCTGGTGCTGAGTCACTTCAGTCGTGTCCAACTCTGTGTGACCCCACAGACGGCAGCCCACCAGGCTCCCCTGTCCCTGGGATTCTCAAGGCAAGAACATTGGCGTGGGTTGCCATTTCCTTCTCCAATGCATGAAAGCGAAAAGTGAAAGTGAAGGGGAAACTGAGGGAAGAATAAATTAGGAGTTTGACGTTAGCAGATACAAAACTGAGTCACTTCAGTCGTGTCCAACTCTGTGTGACCCCACAGACGGCAGCCCACCAGGCTCCCCTGTCCCTGGGATTCTCAAGGCAAGAACATTGGCGTGGGTTGCCATTTCCTTCTCCAATGCATGAAAGCGAAAAGTGAAAGTGAAGGGGAAACTGAGGGAAGAATAAATTAGGAGTTTGACGTTAGCAGATACAAACTACTGTATATAAAACAGACAAACAACAAAGTCCTAATAGCACAGGGGACTATATTTAGTATCCTGTATTGGAGTTTCAGCTTTAGTATCACTCCTTCCAATGAACACCCAGGACTGATCTCCTTCAGAATGGACTGGCTAGATCTCCTTGCAGTCCAAGGGACTCTCAAGAGTCTTCTCCAATACCACAGTTTAAGAGCATCAATTCTTTGGCACTCAGCTTTCTTCACAGTACAACTCTCACATCCATACATGACCACTGGAAAAACCATCACTTTGACTAGATGGACCTTCGTTGGCAAAGTAATGTCTCTGCTTTTTAATATGCTGTCTAGGTTGGTCATAACTTTCCTTTCAAGGAGTAAGCATCTTTTAATTTCACGGCTGCAGTCACCATCTGCAGTGATTTTGGAGCCCCCAGAAATAAAATCTCACACTGTTTCCACTGTTTCCCCATCTATTTCCCATGAAGTGATGGGACCGGATGCCATGATCTTAGTTTTCTGAATGTTGAGCTTTAAGCCAACTTTTTGACTCTCCTCTTTCACTTTCATCAAGACGTTTTTTAGCTCCTCTTCACTTTCTGCCCTAAGGATGGTGTCATCTGCATATCTGAGGTGATTGATATTTCTCCTGGAAATCTTGATTCCAGCTTGTGCTTCTTCCAGATCAGTGTTTCTCATGATGTACTCTGCATAGAAGTTAAATAAGCAGGGTGACAATATACAGCCTTGACGTTCTGCTTTTCCTATTTGGAACCAGTCAGTTGTTTCATGTCCAGTTCTAACTGTTGCTTCCTGACCTGCATATAGGTTTCTCAAGAGGCAGGTCAGGTGGTCTGGTATTCCCATCTCTTTCAGAATTTTCCACAGTTTATTGTGATCCACACAGTCAGAGGCTTTGGCATATAGTCAATAAAGCAGAAACAGATGTTTTTCTGGAACTCTCTTGCTTTTTCAATGATCCAGCAGATGTTGGCAATTTGATCTCTGGGTGTTCATTGGAAGGACTGATGCTAAAGCTGAAACTCCAATACTTTGGCCACCTCATGTGAAGAGTTGACTCATTGGAAAAGATTCTGATGCTGGGAGGGATTGGGGGCAGGAGAAGGGGACGACAGAGGATGAGATGGCTGGATGACATCACTGACTCGATGGACACGAGTGAGTAAACTCCAAGGGTTGGTAATGGACAGGGAGGCCTGGTGTGCTGCAATTCAGGGGGTCACAAAGAGTCGGACATGACTGAGTGACTGAACTGAACTGAACTGAATAAACCATAATGGAAAAAAATACAAAAAAGAGTATACATATAGAAGAGAATCATTTTGCTGTATATCAGAAACTAAAGCAACATTATAAATTAACTATACTTCAATTTAAAAGAAAAGAAAGAAAAAAAAAGGAGTGCTTAAGAGCAGGACTCTAGAAATCTGAAATTATACCAGTGAACAGAGATATTATAATCTATTATGTATTATACACAAGCTGGTAAGCCTAGGGAAACTCTACTTCAGAAATGAAAAACAATTGGGTTTTACGTTTATTTCTAAAAGGGACAAGACAATCTTGAAAAAAAATCAGATGGAGAGTTTGAGGGAAGAGAAAGAAGACTTGCAATCAGTAAGATTACATGTATTACTTAGAATCATGCCTATACAGGAAATCTTATAAAACAAACCCATCTGGCAGGGAACTGAGCCTTCCGAGGGGACTGGCTTTGGTGCTGAAGTTAATACGACCCCCAAAGCAAAAGCAAGTTAACCACTGCAATTTGGTGTAAACAGCATAGCTATCATCTAACCTCCCACGCTTCATTTCCTCAACTTTAAATAAAGACATTCCTAAATCTCCAATTTATAGTCAACAATCTAATTTCCTAATTAATGAGAATGCACAAGCTACCCACAAACTTCTCAGAAAATTCCCCCGACGCTGTGGCATCCTGTAACAAGGATAACAAGGGGTGGCAGGCAAATCTTAAGCACCAGCTTCTGAGGCTTCCCTGAAAGTGCTGGTTTCAACCTCCTTTTCTTGCATCTAACCACAAACCAGGGCAGCTTCCTGTGGCATCTGAAATGGGGAGCAGGAAACAGAGACAGCATTTTGTCCAGAAGGAAGTGAGGAGGAAGGTGAGCCAGTTAGCTGTCTCTTACGATTCCATCTCTACAGCCACCATCATGTTTAGAATTGTGGTTGGGAAAGGATTCAATCTTAGAGATTATAGAGATGATGATCTCTTTAGAAATCACCACTCCTTTGCTAGTATTTTGAAAGTCCAGTATGCTCCCTCCCTCCAACTCAGTTTAAAGGAAATACTTTCAGTTCTATTGGTTTGGCCAAAAAGTTAATTTAGGTTTTCTGCAACTATCTTATGGAGTGGAAAAACTCAAACAAATTTTTTGGCCAACCCAATAGAAGTCATGGATCACATGTGAAAGGTTTAGAAACTGGTACCCTATATACAATGATGCTGGGTTTGGCATGGTGGTTCTCATCTACTGGACAAAGTTACCATCTTACATCACCTTTTTTTTACCATCTTCTTTTCCAAATAATATCCATATGTATTTCTTACTTTCTACACATCCCAATAAGCTCCTTTCAAATAAATCTCTCATCAGAGTCCCACCTGCTCTGGCCACTCAGGGTTCACTATTTCCCTAACACTTCCATGTCTATAAGGATAGCCCCAAAACACTGACCAGAGACTTATTCATGAGATTTATCATTTTCCCTATATACAATTCTATTGAGCATTTGGTTTCTAACTTTTTAAAACTTTTATTAACTTTGTCATAATATAAACATAATTATTATATCATTTAATAAATGTAAGCAAAATTTCCCTTTAGTTAATCTGCCATTTTACTTGTTGGATGATATTTAATAATGATTTCTTTTATTTGTGCATATTTATGAGATGAGGAAGAACTTTGTATATCATCATTGGTGAGCTTTAACCAGAATTAGAATTTTAAAACTGAGGGCTAAAATATTCTTTACAGATCCTGTCATTCAGTAAGTGAAGAACCAAAAGCCTAAAGCACATTGTGCATAAGGTAGACTAGCTGTGAAGTACCTGAAATACAGCAAGTCCAAACTGAAATGTGTCTCAAGCTTAAAATACACGTTGAAAAGCATAGAGTCACTAATGGTGACGTCTGCTTTGGCCACTGAGGAGAGAAATGTACCTGGAAGTAAAAGTGGAGCAGCTTGTCAGACTCAGAAGCCATGCTCGAAGCAGTGTCTGCAGAGTAATTGTAACCAAGCAGGATCCTGTGGAGACCTCCACCAAGATAATGATTGACTCAGCTGTTTTAACCTTTATTCCTTTTCTTGTTCAAAACTTGTTCTCCTTAGGATGGAGGAGTACCAAAAAAGGAGAGGAATTGTAACCAAGCAGGACCTTGTGAGGCCCTTCCAGGACAGGCCATCCCTCATATCTGCTTTAGCTCCTCTCTGAAGTACATAGATGATAGTATTTAATGTAAATTTCCCTATCATTTTGCAGATGTGCAAACCCTGAAACAAATGGAAGAATTACCTGATGACCAAGAGCACACAGCCCCAGGCCTCCTGGAGCCTAAGGACGGATAACGTTAACTACAGGGACACAACCCCCGTTAACTTGTGACACCACCCTGCTGCCTCACCATCAGCCAGAGAATTGCACACAAGCCCATCACATATCCTGCAAATCATCTTCCCTCACCGGCCCTTTAAATGCATTCCAGAAAAACTTCAATGAACATGAGGCTGTTCAAGGCATGAGCCACCTTTTCTCCTTTCATGGTCCTGCAATAATAAACATTTCTCTGCTCCAAACTCAAAAAACTCATCTTAGATGACATAAACCTACAGTATCAATACAGTTAAGTAGTATAAATGTATTTGCTTTCCTTAATGATTTTCTTAATAACATTTTATTTTCTCTAGCTTACTTTATTTTAAAATACAGTATATAATAGATACAAAAAATGTTAATCAGCTAGTTTGTTATTAGTAACGCTTCCATTCAACAAAAGGCCATTAGTAGTTAAATTTTGGGGGGCGGGGGTCAAAAGTTACAGGTAGATTTTGGACCTCATGGGATACTGACACCCCTAACACTCATGTTGTTCAAAGTCAACTGTGAGTTCTACAGTTCAACTACCCTGTCACACTGCTACACTTTAAAAAACAGCTGAGGATATAAGTATGAATTTAAATAGCTGATATCTTGACATGTAGCACTATTTAGACCTATGCAGAGATCTGGACGTAGTTTCACTCTAGTGGACAAAAAACCACCTGTCTGTGAGAAACCATGGCAGAGATAGAGAAAAGGCAGTCGTGGACTGGTAAGACTTCAGTCTTTTCTTCTAAGTTTTTTGGATAAAATAAAACACAGAATTTTGGAGGACTAATCCTGAAAGATGATGCTGTGAAAGTGCTGCACTCAATATGCCAGCAAACTTGGAAAACGCAGCAGTGGCCACAGGACTGGAAAAGGTTAGTTTCCATTCCAATTCCAAAGAAAGGCAATGCCAAAGAATGCTCAAACTACCGCACAATTGCACTCATCTCACACACTAGTAAAGTAATGCTCAACATTCTCCAAGCCAGGCTTCAGCAATATGTGAACCGTGAACTCCCTGATGTACAAGCTGGTTTTAGAAAAGGCAGAGGAACCAGAGATCAAATTGCCAACATCCACTGGATCATGGAAAAAGCAAGAGAGTTCCAGAAAAACATCTATTTCTGCTTTATTGACTATGCCAAAGCCTTTGACTGTGTGGATCACAAGAAACTGTGGAAAATTCTTCAAGAGACGGGAATACCAGACCACCTAACCTGCCTCTTGAGAAATCTGTATGCAGTTCAGGAAGCAACAGTTAGAACTGGACATGGAACAACAGACTGGTTCCAAATA
>SJYX01013447.1:94068-107707 GCA_006410675.1 Oreotragus oreotragus
GAGGGCCGAAGAATTGATGCTTTTGAACTGCGGTGTTGGAGAAGACTCTTGAGAGTCCCTTGGACTGCAAGGAGATCCAACCAGTCCATTCTGAAGGAGATCAACCCTGGGATTTCTTTGGAAGGAATGATGCTAAAGCTGAAACTCCAATACTTTGGCCACCTCATGCGAAAAGTTGACTCATTGGAAAAGACTCTGACGCTGGGAGGGATTGGGGGCAGGAGGCGAAGGGGATGACCGAGGATGAGATGGCTGGATGGCATCACGGACTCGATGGACGTGAGTCTGAGTGAACTCCGAGAGATGGTGATGAACAGGGAGGCCTGGCGTGTTGCGATTCATGGGGTCACAAAGAGTCGGACACGACTGAGTGACTGAACTGAAATGAATTGATGGAGAAGACAGATGACTATTCTTATCCCAAAGATTAATTGGAAAAATAAGGAAATTATTTTCATCAGTTAGGATAAACTAGATTATGCTACAGTCAGTTCAGTCACTCAGTCATAGTCTGACTCTTTGCAACCCCGTGGACTGCAGCATGCCAGGCTTTCCTGTCCATCACCAACTCTTGGAGCTTACTCAAACTAAGTCCATCAAGTTGGTGATGCCATCCAAAGATTTTATCGTCTGTTTTCCCCTTCTCCTCCTGCCTTTAATCTTTCCCACCATTGGGGAACAGAAACAAACCTATAAATGGCTTAAAACAATCAAGATTCATTTCTTTCCCAAGCCAAACAACAACTTTGGGTCCACAGTGGACTCTGCTCTGTTTAATCACTCAGGGACTCAAGTTGACAGAGAAGCATCATCTCAAGCATTTACCAGTCCGCTGTGCCAGAGAGAATGAGTACTCTGTAGGGTCTCTGACTGGATATTAAATGCTATATCCTAAGAATGACATACCCTCTGTTCACATTTTGCCCAGATCAAGTCACATGGTCCCATTCCCAATATAAGAAAGCCAGGAAGTACAATTCTATCATATTACCAGGAGGCAGGAAGCTGAGAATATTTGGTAAACAGCACTGCTGACTACCACATGACCTTATTTGCACCCCAAGCTTATAAAGTAGATCACACTTGTTATAATAAATTGAATTATATCTTACTGAAACAGATCTGATGAAAAACAGTTTACTGAAACAAGTTTGATGAAAAATAAAGGTTGATTAGAATCACAAAAAGATATGAGATATTTCCTCACATTCTACCTACCTGCTATTTAACCTAAAACAGTCTCAAAGGTCATGTGCTTCAGTTTTTCTATCCACAAATGGGTGGCATTAATTCATCCAATTATCAAATATTCATTTAACACCCATTGGATATATGCACTTGGCCACAGTGGTAATATAGAAATTAAAAGGAAAAACTGCATGATCCTTGACCTCATGAATTTTATAACCTATTTATCACTAGTGATAAAATTGATTCTAAATAATGGAACATGGTAATATAGATATGGATAAACACCATGTGAAAATTACTAAGACTTTCACTAATCTCTTCAATGCACTGGTATATGAGCCACCAAATTAGGGGCTAAATTAGAAGGTAACTGATAGAGAAGGCAAGGAAGAGGAGAACTAAATGAACACTTTAATACCTAAATATAATAAACTGAGAGAAGATCTCACCCATCCTTGAATACTGGACCTCAATCAGGCAATGAAATATATGTTCAAGTATTAAAAAGCAGGTAAAATAGAAGCTGTCAGCATAGAGTCCATTCACAGAAGTGAAACCTTATGTTTTCTTAACTAGCTGATAGGACCTTAAAACATTCTCCTTTGACTTCCTAAGTACTTGACTTAGAATACTTTGTACATATTTAAATAATCCAATTTCCTAAACAACTATGAAAACTTACATTGGCAGCTACAACATGCAACATGACCAAAATGCTCTCTATACATTCACGAAAGCAGTTGGAAAACTTTGTGCCTCTGTGGCCCTTTTAACATCAGTAAGATATCAGCGTGGCTTCCAAGGATGTGGTAGACTCACAATGCCTACTGTAGCTTTATTTTTTAGCTATTTTTTATTGGAAAGAGTAAACTATTAAAAATACAAAGGATCCCTTTAAAGCTACAAAGGAAATGTGCAAAAACTCATGAAAAGGATAAGAAATTATTTCTAAATTGAACAGCTTATTTTATTAACAATAACAAGTAAGTCACATAGTTTGTAAGTCCTCCCAGATGAGACATCTGTGGGATTCTCTGGTCTGAAAAAGAACTCCATCTTATAAACATGTCAGCCATGTTGTGAATAAAAGGAAGATTTCACACTACATGCGAATGTGACTATTAGCTCTTAGACAGGTCCAGGATTTAGTGTTATTTTAAGCTGTTTTTTCTTCCAATTATGTGTCCTGTTTAGGATATTTTCCCATCAGTTTTAGGGAGGGGAAAGGTACCAGTAACTGCTTTTGTTGAATATAAATTGTTTACGCTACTAAATTTAAGATCATAGGTTATCAACCATTGAAACAAAGTCAGATTCTACCCAGCTCACAAGTATAAACAGTCACAGGTATAAGTAGGTATAAATATTAAAATGTTTCAAACTTTGTTAGTAATCTTGCCTGGAAAATTCCAAGGATGGAGGAGCCTGATAGGCTACAGTCTATGGGGTTGCAAAGAATCGGACATGACTGAGTGACTTCACTCACTCACTTTTGTTAGTAAAGACTGTCTCTATATCCTGGCGTCCACATTTCATGCTTAATAAGCTGTGGTATCTGAGTGATTCAGAAGAAGAGGGTGGTGAAACAGCTGTAGCTAGTTCAACATTTTCAACATTAAGTTGAAATTTTATTGTTTTCTTCTTTTTATGGCAAAAAAGAAAAAGTAGACGGTGTATCCAGTAGCCCACTGAGCTACACAGCGTGGAGTAGCTGAAAGTTTCCAAAGTTTCTCTTTTTCCATGCCCCTGTCCGAGAAGTTCTGTGAGGACTTGTCCTCTGCCTTTTTTTTTTTTTTCTCTTAACTTCTATTGGACTATAGTTGGTCTACAATGTTGTGTTAGTTTCAGCTGTACAGCAAAGTGAGTCAGTTAGGCATATACATATATCCACTCTTTATCAGATTCTGTCCCCACGTAGTCATCACAGAGTACTGAGAGTTCTCTGTGCTATACAGTAGGTCCTTGTTAGTTATCTATTTTACAGAGTAGTGTGCATATGCGGGAAAGGCAATGGCACCCCACCCCAGTACTCTTGCCTGGAAAATCCAATGGACGGAGGAGCCTGGTGGGCTGCAGTCCATGAGGTCACTAACAGTCGGACAGACTGAGCGACTTCACTTTCACTTTTCTCTTTCATGCATTGGAGAAGGAAATGGCAACCCACTCCAGTATTCTTGCCTGGAGAATCCCAGGGATGGGGGAGCCTGGTGGGCTGCCGTCTATGGGGTCACACAGAGTCGGACACGACTGAAGTGACTTAGCAGCAGCAGCAGCAGTGTGCATATGGAGGGCTTCCCAGGTGGTGCTAGTAGTAAAGAACCTGCCTGCCAATGCAGGAAACTTAAGAGACAGGATCTTCCCTGTCAAGAAGATCCCCTGCAGGAGGGCATGGCAATCCACTCCAGTATGCTTGCCTGGAGAATCCCATGGACAGAGGAGCCTGGTGGGCTATAGTCCATAGGGTCGCAAAGAACTGGACATGGCTGAAGCAACTTAGCATAGCACAGCACAGGACAATACAGTCTGTGTATGTCTTCTGCCCCTGAAACACTGTCAATCTTACCAATCTCAACTTGCTCATTAACTACTCCCCTCTTTCTACAAGGTGCGTTTCAAGGCTCACAGCCTCTACTCCACTTACTTCTCTGCTCAACGCATTAATAGATCATAATACTATATTTTTTGTGACCCTATGGACTGTAGAACCCATGGACAAAGGAAGCTAGTGGGCTACGGTCCACAGGGTCACGAAGAGTCAGCTACAACTGAAGTGACTTAGTAGCAGCAGCAGCAGCAGCAGCAATTAAGGAAGCACAATACATTTCCTGAAGCTTCCACACATAGAAAAGGGGAATGGAGAGAATGCAGCTTTTAGTATCATGGTTCATTACCTCAGAACATCATGACCTAAGCCAAATAACTTCACCTTTTTTAGGCATCCATTTGCATCAACTATAATATGGAAACTAACAGTTTCATCAGAGAGTTGAGGCAGATAATATATGTTTAAAAGCACCTATCTAGTTCATTGTAAGTCTTAAAATTATGGGTTTCTTTCGTAGAATAGTAAGTATATGAGCACAGTTTTTTTTTCTTATATCTGATAAAAAAAAATTCCTTCCTTTATTTCATTATCAGTGCCAGTGCCAATGGTTTCTCTAAAGCAAAAACGATTCCATGATGAGACAGAAAAAGAAGGCTGTCAATAAACTACTCCTAGGAGAAGAGATACTTTAAAAATGTGATCTTGGGTGGGATGAATTGAGAGATTGGCACTCAGATATATACACTATTGATGATACCATGTATAAAATAAATAACTAATGGAACCTAGCATACAGAACTCTACCCAATGCTCTGTGGTGACCTAAATGGAAAGTTAAGTCCAAAAAAAGCGGGGTGGATATCTACATACCTTGCTGTACAGTAGAACTAACACAACATTGTAAAGCAACTATACTCCAATAAAAATTTTTCAAAAAGATGTGATCTTCATTCTAAACCTAGCAGAGTAATCTGGGGAGTGGTTGAGGCGAACTTGAGGAAGCCCAAGCCCATGAGACTTTGGGTTCCTGACCCTACTTTAACCAACACAGCTGTACTTCATTCTATTTTATACTGGTCATGTGTAAACATTGGATTTAGGAAATGCACCAGTGATGGCCTACTTAAGATTTTCTTGTTGGTGCCACAGAGGATCTGATCATAATCCTGTAAAGAGAGAAGGTGTTTCCCAGAAGGGGACAGTTGTTCTCAGTATGAATAAGCCTAGAAAAGTTTCACAGTAGGACAAGTAAATCTGGGGCCAAGGTTTTGGCCCAGATTCCCAGCCTGGAGGCCTGAGTGGTTTTGGTGGTGAAGAGCAAGCTACCTGTGCTGTGTGGGGAAGGCTGAGAGAGGTCGGTAGCTGGTCTGAAAAGAGTCTGTGCTGTATATGGATTTGTGTTACTATTGAGAGTTATTTTCCTGTGCTGTGTTCTCCCTTTGCTATCTCCAAATCTTTCATATGTCTCATACAAGTGACAGTGTAAGCTCTGATGATCTGGGGTGATTTAGCTAAGGATTTGTGACTGCTGCTGCTGCTAAGTCACTTCAGCCGTGTCCGACTCTATGTGACCCCATAGACGGCAGCCCACCAGGCTCCCCCAACCCTGGGATTCTCCAGGCAAGAATACTGCAGTGGGTTGCCATTTCCTTCTCCAATGCATGAAAGAGAAAAGTGAAAGTGAAGTCGCTCAGTCTGTCCGACTGTTAGCGACCCCATGGACTGCAGCCCACCAGGCTACTCTGTCCATTGGATTTTCCAGGCAAGAGTACTGGGGTGGGGTGCCATTGCCTTCCCCGAAGGATTTTTGACTACATTTGGAGAAAAGCAGTACAATGAACTTCTTCGAAAACTAAAGCATGGAGTAGTCATTATCACTGGGAGAAGACATCTAGCCACCATGTTCTCCTGAGGCAACCATTTGGTGACTTGAAAAGTCTGAGCTAGACAAACAGAAAACTAAAGGGGATAAATAAAAAATGTTGCCGAGAAACAGTCTTGAGGATACACACACACAAACATACACATTTAAATAATGCTACAAGATTACTGAACAGAGTGACAAGTCACAAAGACACCAAATACTGACTTGGTATCAGTTCAAAAGCAATTTCATTTCTATCATTTTAATTAGATCACTCTCTGAAACTGTTACATGTAGATATTGATACTAAATTATACATTTATTTGTAGTGCAGGAGAATTATTTCCTAAATAGCAAAAATGTCAGACGTCAATTTTCTCTGCAAATGTATGCATTGTACTACTCAGGATTCTAGGAAAAAAATGGCAAATAAATGACAGAAAGATAAAATCAAGTAGAATACAGTAACATTTGTTCAGTGCTTTAAGGCCAGCACTGAACATATTCATATTTATGACTTCAGATTCCACATTAGTAAACACGGTCTACTCTTGACAAACAAACTTATGGTCGCCAAAGGAGAAAGGTGGAGGAAAGGACAAATTGGGAGTTTCAGACTGGCTTATACACAGTACTATATTTAAAATAAATAACCAACAAGGACCTATTGTATAACACAAAGAACTTGGCTCAATATTCTGTAATAACCTAAATGGGAAAAGAATTTGAAAAAGAATAGATATATGTATATATAAACAGAATCACTTTGCTATACACCTGAAACTAATACAGCATAGCTAATCAATTATACTCCAATATAAAGTATAAATGTTTTTAAACTATTTATCATATGTTAAAAAATAAATTAAATTTTAAAAGTATTTATCCAAAAAAGTAAATGCAGTCTATTAAAAAAAAAAACAATACATCCTGTGATTTGTGTTTTTATTCTGAAATGTGAAGTCAAGTGGGCCTTAGAAAGCATCACTACAAACAAAGCTAGTGGAGGTGATGGAATTCCAGTGGAGCTATTTCAAATCCTGAAAGATGATGCTGTGAAAGTGCTGCACTCAATATGCCAGCAAATTTGGAAAACTCACCAGTGGCCACGGGACTGGAAAAGGTCAGTTTTCATTCAAATCCCAAAGAAAGGCAATGCCAAAGAATGCTCAAACTACCGCACAATTACACTCATCTCACATGCTAATAAAGTAATGCTCAAAATTCTCCAAGCCAGGCTTTAGCANGTGCAACGAGCCCTACTCTAATTGAAGGCCTTTTCTAGAGGTGTGAAAGAAAGGCTAACTTTTGTTTTTAACCAATCTGAGTTTTACTGTTGGTGCTACGATTTAAAAGTGACTGAGAAGAATCTAAGGATAAAGTTCAAAATACTAAGGAAATCATATAATATAAGATAAGTGGAAATATCTAGAGCACTGTTTCCAGCTCCTGTGAGGATTTGAGGTCAGTTCAACAAATGAGCCTCCTAACCCTCTCCAGTGTTCTTGCCTGGAGAATCCCAGGGATGGGGGAGTCTGGTGGGCTGCCATCTATGGGGTCGCACAGAGTCGGACATGACTGAAGTGACTTAGCAGCAGCAGGCCCTACAGAATAGTGTGGAAAGTTCTTTAGTTAGAGGGGCACGATTCATTGGTCAGAGCTAAAGGCTTCTGCACTTATCTTTAACACTCACTTCTATTCATGGTCAAATATATCACATATATAAAAACCCAGATATATTTCTACACAATTGTTTTGATAATCATCGCTATAGATTATGCTACGGAATGGAGTAACATGAAGAAAGAGCTAATTTTTAATGACATCATTTCTTTTAGAAAAGCAATAAATGTATAATATTTAACATAAAAATACAGAGAAGCAAAAGATGACAATAAAGGCATTCATCACCAATTATTGCAACAGATTAATATATATCTTTTCTATCCTTTCCCTATATTTGTATGTTGACATTTCATATTATGTATAAACAAAAATTCTATAATTCTGTACATATCATTTTGCTAAATTTTCTCACTTAATAGAGTAGGAGCATCTTTCATCTNAGAAGCAAAAGATGACAATAAAGGCATTCATCACCAATTATTGCAACAGATTAATATATATCTTTTCTATCCTTTCCCTATATTTGTATGTTGACATTTCATATTATGTATAAACAAAAATTCTATAATTCTGTACATATCATTTTGCTAAATTTTCTCACTTAATAGAGTAGGAGCATCTTTCATCTGTATTATATACTGTGTAATATCATGATAATATCATAGTACATCACTTTTTACATGTCTATTTTAAATACTAACCTATTATTTTTTCATATTCAGTTTTTTCTCAATATTTTCCTTTTATAAATAGTGCAGATGTGACCATTCTTGAGCATAATATTTAGGCATACTCATGATCATTTCACTACTTTAAATTCCTAAAAGTGACATTGCCATATCAAGGCAAATGCCTAGTTTTAAGCTGTTTGATTTTATTACCAAATTGTCTCACAGGAAGACTGCACATGCTCTACACACACTAGCAGTATATATGAATGCCCATCCCTCAGACATTCTACTACTTCTTTTTAATATCGACTAAATTGATTGTTAAGGAAAAAAATCACTTTTACTTTATTTTGCATTTTTGTAATTACTAACCTCAGATATGCAGATGACACAACCCTTATGGCAAAAAGTGAAGAGGAACTAAAAAGCCTCTTGATGAAAATGAAAGTGGAGAATGAAAAAGTTGGCCTAAAGCTCAACGTTCAGAAAACGAAGATCATGGCATCCAATCCCATCATTTCATGGGAAATAGATGGGGAAACAGTGGAAACAGTGTCAGACTTTATTTTGGGGGGCTCCAAAATCACTGCAGATGGTGACTGCAGCCATGAAAATTAAAAGATGCTTACTCCTTGGGAGAAAAGTTATGACCAACCTAGATACTATATTCAAAAACAGAGACATTACTTTGCCGACTAAGGTCCATCTAGTCAAGGCTATGGTTTTTCCTGTGGTCATGTATGGATGTGAGAGTTGGACTGTGAAGAAGGCTGAGCACCGAAGAACTGATGCTTTTGAACTGTGGTGTTGGAGAAGACTCTTGAGAGTCCCTTGGACTGCAAGGAGATCCAACCAGTCCATTCTAAAGGATCTGGGATTTCTAAAGCTGAAACTCCAGTACTTTGGCCACCTCATGCGAAGGGTTGACTCACTGGAAAAGACTCTGATGCTGGGAGGGATTGGGGGCAGGAGGAGAAGGGGACGACCGAGGATGAGATGGCTNCAGAGACATTACTTTGCCAACAAAGGTCCGTCTAGTCAAGGCTATGGTTTCTCCAATAGTCATGTATGGATGTGAGAGTTGGACTGTAAAAAAGGCTGAGCACCGAAGAATTGATGCTTTTGAACTGTGGTGTTGAAGAAGACTCTTGACAATCCCTTGGACTGCAAGGAGATCCAACCAGTCCATTCTAAAGATCAACCTTGGGTGTTCTTTGGAAGGAATGATGCTAAAGCTGAAACTCCAGTACTTTGGCCACCTAATGAGAAGAGTTGACTCACTGGAAAAGACTCTGATGCTGGGAGGGATTGGGGGCAGGAGGAGAAGGGGATGACCGAGGATGAGATGGCTGGATGGCATCACTGACTCGATGGACATGAATCTAAGTGAACTCGGGAGTTGGTGATGAACAGGGAGGCCTGGTGTGCTGCGATTCATGGGGTCGCAAAGAGTCGGACACGACTGAGCAACTGAACTGAACTGAACTAATATGACTATTTTAAGATTAACTAGGATTATTTAATGATGCTAATACAGCTTGAACCTGGATAAATGCTAAAGGCAGAACACCAAGAAAAATGCTTAAATCATAATCATTCATTAACCTTGTTTATAGTTCTTTATTAAGATTAATCACTCTTTGAGCATTAGAAATGTGACCATGGGAAAGTTATAAAACCTCTGTATGTTGCCTCTTCAGTTGTAAAACAGAGATAACCCCTTATCTGCTCATAGACAACAGAGCAGCATGTAAAATATTTTGACATCCACTCTGCCTAAAAATTAGATGTATCTAGGATTTTATGAACACACAACAAAACGAGTGAAGACAAAGTCACGTAAGCCTTTTAGATGATTAATTGTGTGACGGTTTTCTTGGAAATATTAAAGAACATTAGTATATGCAGAAAGATATCATTGTACTATTGTCTCATACAAATGGTTGTATTATACAAACAAGACTTACATTATGAACTGGGAAATTTTAAAGTAAGTTTTTAAAAGGGCCCATGACTTCATATGGTAGTTATTTTTCACTTAAAAGGAAAATGGGATAAATTATATGACATCTTACCATTCAGGTCTAATTAAAATATATCTTCCTCTTTCACCTCCACCCTCTTTCCCATGCTGATGGTAAATAAACACCAAGTTGAATAAACATGTACTATGTCAACTCATGTTAAATACAAATTTAACTGCTTTAGACAAACACAAACACACACATATTTAAGAGTCTTCAATTCCTACATCATTTTTCTGATATATGTGGTTGTATCTGTATATATACATATCATAAATATGAAGAGATGTTTAGTTACAAAAATTTAGATTTATTTTTTTTTAAATAGCCTGAGAATAACCAACCATATTCCCACCTGCCTTTGTGAAAATAAACTTGGAACTACTTGTAAGCCTTTCTTTTTCAGTCAACTTTACTGAAGTGCTATTTACATATAGTAAAATTTATCATGTATAGGTCACAATTCTGTGAGTTTTAACAAATGCAGAATCATGTAATCAACACTACAATCAAAGTATATATATTTTCATCACCCGCCCCCAAATTCTCTTGTTTAGCTGTAGTCATTCCCTGCCCTTCACCACCAGCTCATGACAGCTACTGATCTGCCTTCTGTCCCTATAAATTTTACCTTTTTAGAATGTCATATAAATAGAATCATACAGTATGCAGCCTTTACATCTGGTTTCTTTTGCTTAGTATTATTCATTTGAGATTCATCCATACTGTTACATTTATTTCTAGTGCTGTTACTTGTTATAGCACTTAGCAGTATTCCATTGATTGCATGTATTCCATTGTTTACCCATTTCACAGATGAAGGGACATTTGGGCAATTTTCTACTTTAAAGTTTTTCTTAACATGTCAGAGAATGAGACAATATATTATGTTAAGAGCCTAAGTTTTTAAGTTAGACAGACTTTAGTACAAATCTCATGTCTGCCATATATTAATATGCACCCTTGGGCAAATTCTATTTTCTGAGTCATAGTATTGTGAAGATTAAATTAACAGGTGACTTGTTGGGCTTCCCTGATAGCTCAGTTGGTAAAGAATCCGCCCACAATTCAGAAGACTTGGGTTCAATCCCTGGGTTAGGAAGATCACCTAGAGAAGGGATAGGCTACCCACTCAAGTATTCTAGCCTGGAGAATTCCATGGACTGTATAGTCTATGGGGTCACAAAGAGTCAGACACAACTGAGCGACTTTCACTTTCACTGTAGTATAATAAATGAAGTGAAGTCGCTCAGTCGTGT
Source organism: Oreotragus oreotragus (assembly GCA_006410675.1). Taxonomy (NCBI): domain Eukaryota; kingdom Metazoa; phylum Chordata; class Mammalia; order Artiodactyla; family Bovidae; genus Oreotragus; species Oreotragus oreotragus. Next base: position 105,249 of record SJYX01013447.1, read on the forward strand.
CCGACTCTTTGCGACCCCATGGACTGTAGCCTACTAGGCTCTTCTGTCCATGGGATTTTCCAGGCAATAGTCCTGGAGTGGACTGCCATTTAAGTGGCAGCTATTATTGCTACTATGATCTCTGGTTCTCAAACTCTGCTTTACTTCAGGTCTTCAAACTGATCTCAAACATAACATCTTGAATCACCTCAGAGCTCCTGCTGTATCACTTCACTTAAAATATACCTCCCCATCTCTCTGTTTCCCATCTTTATGATCCAAGTGCATCTTCCTTCATGAGAACTTTTCCAGTTCACAGTTCTCACTTACCATTCCATTCTCCACATTCCTGTAGCATGCATTATTCAGTCTGGTAGCCACTCCACACAGTACAACTTTTTTTAAATCTTAAATTAATTACAGTTAAATAATTTTTTTAAACTTGTTATTTTATATTGGAGTATAGTCGATTTAACAATGCCAAGATAATCTTAGGTAAACAGAGAAGGAATTCAGCCATACATATACATGTATGCATCCTCCCCCAACTCCCCTCCTTTCCAGACTGCCACATAACATTGAGCAGAGTTCCATGTGCTATACAGTAGGTCCTTGCTGTTTATCCATTAACGTAGCAGTGTGTACATGTCCCTCCCAAACTCCCTATCTCTTCCCCTCATCCTTCCTCCCGGCAACCATATGTTCATTCTCTAAGTCTGTGAGTCTCTTTCTGTTTTGTAAGTTCATTTGTATGATTTCTTTTTAAATTCCACATATAAGGGATGTCACATGATATTTCTCTAGTTTTTTACATTTAAACCCAGCTCCTTAATCACAGTAGCCATATTTCAAATGCTTAACAGAAAAATGCAGTAAAGGGCTGCTATACTGGACAATGAAGATAAGGAATATTTCAGTCCTCACATAATTTCTGTTGGACAACACTACTCAACATTTGAAACTATATGGTTCCATTTAGAACTAGCTTATATGATACAGTTGTATCCTCAGTTTTTCTGTGCACAAATTCCACAGAAAACTAGTTAGCAGTCATTGAGCATTTAGCCTATGCAAGACACAGCCAAGGACTGAGGATCTGAAGACCTGTCTCGCAAGAGCTTACCATAATACTGACATTAGGGAACAATGAGTCATCTTTCAGGTGATCCTGAGCCACCTGGACAACAAATGCTAAAGGAATTTAAAAGAAGAAATGACTACCAAGGTCTGGCTGGCTGGTAGAGATGTGGATCATTGAAAGTTCAGGATATATATGAAAAGAAATAGTCCAGGAAGATAGAAGACTGAGCAGAACCCTATCTTACATTATTTCATAGTCTTTCCAGAGCATGAAGCACAGTGCTAGATATAGAGAAACACAACTAACACATTGAGATGTGGAAGAACCAAATGATAAGGAGCAGGAATATATTCAGTTAGTCACGTTACTGAGGGTAACACATGCTGGACAGTCATGTGATAAGGATTCAAAAAATAGAGGCTCAGAACAGAGCAAACTAAGGGCAGATTGGCAAAGGTAGGTAAAAAGCAAATCCAGATGCAGGGGCTAAGGAACTAAAGTCAAGTTAAAAGAAATGAAAAGAGACTAGGCAATAAAAGCGATACTGAGACAAACTCAGGCTCAAGGAGGAAAGCTGTGCCGCCCAAAGGTTAGCACAATGCAGCCAGAGATAACTTATCACCAGAAAAAAGGAAGGATGAGACAGCAGGTGCCATATAAGAGGCCAGACTGGGATATGCAGCCAACTTGGAAATGTAGTTCCAACTATCTTTTATCTCTGATGGTTCCACATGGGATGGATTGTCTTCCTGTCTCAAATGCTTAAATGACATATGGAAGTCATATAAATCTATTGGATAGGCTGTGCTTATTGACTGAAGGCAAGATAGCTGAAGTCTTTACGTTAATGTTTTAAAATTAAGCATAAAAGTAAAAATCTGCAAAAAAAAAAAAAATGTACAGAAACATAAGGTAAAAAGAAACATGCTTAGGCTAATTCACTTGCTGCAAGGCTCTGACTGCCCTAATAGTGTTCCTCCATTTTTTCATCGCCATTAGTTCAGTCCAGTTGAGTCACTCAGTCGTGTCTGGCTCTTTGCGACCCCATGTTTTGCAGCACGCCAGGCCGCCCTGTCCATCACCATCTCCTCTGGATTTCACTCAGACTCACATCCATTGAGTTGGTGACACTATCCAGCCATCTCATCCTCTGTTGTCCCCTTCTCCTCCTGCCCTGAATCCTTCCCAGCAACAGAGTCTTTTCCAATGAGTCAACTCTTTGCATGAGGTGGCCAAAGTATTGGAGTTTCAGCTTTAGCATCAGTCCTTCCAAAGAATACTCAGGACTGAATCAAGATTGCCAGGAGAAATATCAATAACCTCAGATATGCAGATGACACCACCCTTATGGCAGAAAGTGAAGAGGAACTAAAAAGCCTCTTGATGAAAGTGAAGGAGG